>WYDF02258078.1:0-33792 GCA_009867245.2 Adranes taylori
ATAGGAAGGAACTCAATTGTAGGTGATATGCCAGAATATTTGAAATCAGAATTAGGTATGATTGAAAAAAAAACAATTGCAAGGTTCAGATGTGGGATTGAGGAAATGGGCAATAAATATTGGCTGGGAGAGTATTATGATAGTAGTTATAGGATATGTGGCATAGAGGAAGAATCCTGGGAACATTGGATGAATGAATGTCGTGAAATAAGTTGGAGTTGGATACAGAGTGAGAGAACGAGAAATTGGAGAGTATGTTTGGAGCAAAAACGAACGGGGATAAATGTAATAAAATGGATAGTGAGGGAGAAGTAAGTAAAGGAAAGCTTGTTGCGTCGCACCAGTTCGCGTGTTTTGTGCAGAATATAGGTTTATTTTTTTGTGGTTCTGTATTGTTATATTTGTAAATTTTTACAAATTTTCTTTTAGTCTTTTATTTTATATTTTATCTTACATGATTTTGTTTTGTTAATAATATTTTTTTGTATAATGTATTATATGATTGTTATTAATATGCCAATAAAGATTGCTATCTATCTATCTAATTAACCCCTTAATGAAATTTTTATTAAGACTACCATGCGACAGAAGAATTGAGTGTTTTAATTGGAAGTAAAATTTATTTATCCACTTAAAGTTCACACAATTCTATGTCACAAATTTTAATGCAACAATATCAAACGGCTTACATGTAAGCACAAAAATCGTTTAATAATAATGAAATCTTAATTCCTAAACATGTCGTGAATAGAAAAGGCAAAATGACGTATAGCATATTTTAAATAAAATACTAGTGCATGCCCGCCTTTAATTTCAAATCAATCTGGTGTCGCTGACAGGTTCAGACATATTGCTCAGAGAAGACACTAGGTACCAGATTTCAACAGTCATAGAGACGAAGGAGTAGGGGACACTGACATTTGGTGGACTCCAGAATTTTCCACATTTACTATATGTAGTATATGCTTATTTAAAATGCAAGTTTGTACTCACCTCTAGTTTCAAATTTAGTTACTTCTTGTGAAACTAGTAACATTTATCAAAATTCATCAACATCTACTGTATGTAGCATATTCTGATTTAAAATGCATGTGTGTATCCACCTTTAGTTTCAAACGCCATCTTGGATATTCAAATAGCTGCCAAAAAACAAATCCTTAATTCAAATTATTTTCGATAAAAAATTTAAATTACCGGCTAATGATTATTAATATTTTATTAAAAAAAATAATATTTGTAAAGTACTTAGCAACGTAAAATATGTTTGTTTCGATCTTAAATTTACATTATTAATTTACATTTTTAAATGAGTGGTCCTCATTGGTGGTTGATTTAAATTAATTTTCACATATTGAATCATTTGCTTTCTTCTACATGTGTTGGAACTATGTTTTCAAACGGCTTACATGTAAACACAAGAATTCTTTAATAATGGAATCTTAATTTCGAAACATGTAGTAAATAGAAAAACCAAAATTTTTTTAATTCGACACAATTACACATCGATGACATGCTATTCTGGCGTATAGAATATTTTAAATAAAAATACGAGATTTGCGAAACAAACTGCTCAGATGGGACACTTAGTACAAATTTTAGTGTCCCCAGTCATAGAGGAAGAGGATTTTACCAGTCGTAGAGGAGGAAGAGTAGGGAACATTAACTTTTTGACGGGAACCAGAATTTTCAACTCTACTGTATATAGTATATTCGTATTTAAAATGCAAATGTGTACTCACCTCTAATTTCAAATCTAGTTACTTTTTTCTAAATCTAGTTAAATTTATTAAATTTCATCAGCATCTGCTGTATGTAGCATATACTCATTTAAAATTCAAGTGTGTACACACCACTAGTTTTAAATCTAGTTACTTGTTACATTTATCAAAATTCATCAGCATCTACTCTATGTAGCATGTACGAATTTTTAATGCAAGTGTGTATCCACCTTTAGTTTCAAATCTAGTTACTTTTATTGAAATTTTAATCGAATGCCCCCGGCTAGCAGATTTTCAATTTTGCGTTAAAGTCGTATGTCGGAAATCAGCTGTCAATCGCCATTTTGATTATTATTAAAAAAAATACCAATTTTATTAAAAAAAATATAATTGGTAAAGTAGTTATCAACTTCATATATGTTTATTTCATTGTTAGATCTTAAATTTACATTATTAATTTACATTTTTAAATGAGTGGTCCTCATTGGTGGTTGATTTAAATTAATTTTCACATATTGAATCATTTGCTTTCTTCTACATGTGTTGGAACTATGTTTTCAAACGGCTTACATGTAAACACAAGAATTCTTTAATAATGGAATCTTAATTTCGAAACATGTAGTAAATAGAAAAACCAAAATTTTTTTAATTCGACACAATTACACATCGATGACATGCTATTCTGGCGTATAGAATATTTTAAATAAAAATACGAGATTTGCGAAACAAACTGCTCAGATGGGACACTTAGTACAAATTTTAGTGTCCCCAGTCATAGAGGAAGAGGATTTTACCAGTCGTAGAGGAGGAAGAGTAGGGAACATTAACTTTTTGACGGGAACCAGAATTTTCAACTCTACTGTATATAGTATATTCGTATTTAAAATGCAAATGTGTACTCACCTCTAATTTCAAATCTAGTTACTTTTTTCTAAATCTAGTTAAATTTATTAAATTTCATCAGCATCTGCTGTATGTAGCATATACTCATTTAAAATTCAAGTGTGTACACACCACTAGTTTTAAATCTAGTTACTTGTTACATTTATCAAAATTCATCAGCATCTACTCTATGTAGCATGTACGAATTTTTAATGCAAGTGTGTATCCACCTTTAGTTTCAAATCTAGTTACTTTTATTGAAATTTTAATCGAATGCCCCCGGCTAGCAGATTTTCAATTTTGCGTTAAAGTCGTATGTCGGAAATCAGCTGTCAATCGCCATTTTGATTATTATTAAAAAAAATACCAATTTTATTAAAAAAAATATAATTGGTAAAGTAGTTATCAACTTCATATATGTTTATTTCATTGTTAGATCTTAAATTTACGTTAATAATAACGTAAATTTAAGTATGTAAACAAGAAAATCCTTTAATAATGGAATTTTCATTACGAAACATGTAGTGATTAGAAAAAAAATATTTCAAATTAGAAACGATCACCACATCGATTAAATATTATTCTGACGAATAGAATATTTTAAATAAAAATACTAGTGCATACCCACCTTTTAGTTTATATCAACCACGTGGTGACGACAGGACTAGACATACGGCTCAGAGGGGACACTGGATAGAAATTTTCACAAGAGTATGCGACACTGACTTATTGTGGGCTCCAGGATTTTATATACTTGTTTAAATGAAAGTGTCTACTCACCTTTAGTATCAAATCTTTTTACTTTTAGCTATTTATCAATATAGTTATTTATCAAAATTCATCAACATCTACTGCATGTAACATATACTTATTTAAAATGCAAGTGAATCTAGTAACATTTATTAAATTTCATCAACATCTATTGTATGGAGTATTGTAACAGACTCTCGCGCACAACCTGTCTAGTTTAGCGATGTCACAAATGGCGTGTCTACTAAATTATACTAGAATAGAAATAAATCTCCGGAAATATAAATCTCGGGCGCTAGATCACTCTCACCGCACCTAGAAACTGCTCTTCATTCCACGGCCCCAGTGGCTTTGCTAAGGGCATTGACAGTTAAGTTGTCGCTTTAGCTTGGCTTCTGACTGAATTAATTTGATCATATTACCTTAGGGCTATTTAGAGGCCCTGCGCTGTCGACATAAATTCTACTCTGTGCGATAGCAAACGCTTGCCATCACACATTATTATCATTTCGTACGGGTTCCACACAACGACCTGCAAGCACGGTCTCTACGACGGCGATAAGAAGCAACGCCAGCACTCATATCAATCATTATATCGGACGCTGCTAGTGTATTTACTTATTAAACCGCACTGCCAAACTCCTACTCCTATATACGTAAGACGAACCACGCGCTGCACCTAAACGCATTCACGTCAACGCACACGCACACACGGCAGCAGACAGAAAGACACACCGTACCTTGCCATTGCAGATACGGATCCGCGTAATTTATTCATTTTATTATGACCCTTATTATATTGATTTCATTCTTGTAGGAGAAAACCACTGCCCTCAGCTATTTTTTGCACACTAAAATTCTGGAAAATTCTGCTCATCTCGTTACCTTTTTTGTAAAATAACGTATTAAATGATGGACGCTCTGGGATGTATGTGCAAACGTACAGATAATATACCTCGTATTATTTACAGAATGGGCCATAGTGCTGTCTGTATAGTTTACCTTCCTTTTCTTTAAAATTGTATAAGAAAGGATGGATGTTACGGACTATTAGTGCAGACATACATGTGGTCCTCGCTATAGTTCCAAATCTACAAATACTGCACACAAAGCAACTCTGTATACTTGGTTGCCTATTTATTGCATAGTTGGTTAGCTAAATTCGTAGATTTCTGGAATATTACGCTGTAAATTCGGTTATAGATGGCGTTGCGTTCTGTAATTATAATAATAGTATAATACTAGTTTTAAGTAATTATATGTGCATACAACTGGTGGTCGTAAAAGAATGTAAATAAACAATATGTATATTTTTTAACGCTATTGGGACAAAAGATCTATTAAAAGTAAAGGCCCCTGCGGCTTTATTACCTCTAATTTCAAATCTACTTACTTTTATTAAAATTCAAATCGAGATTCGCCTTACAGATTTCAAATTTTGGGTCAAAATCGGAAGCCGGAAGATATCTGTCAACCGCCAACTTGGATCATCAAATTATAACTGTGAAAAACAAATACAAATTCTTTTTCAATCAAAACTAAAATTTTGCGCTAAAAAATCAACAATCGGAAAGACCCTGTCAGCGGCCATCTTGGATTTTCAAATGAAAGTTGTCAAACATATCAACTATTTATTATATACCATACTCGCCACTAGATGATGCTGCAGTATATCAAGTTCTACACTGTTCAACCGATCGCCATGAAAACTTATATACATTGGTATTTTAGTTCGAAGAATATTTTTATGCTATTCACTTTGTTCTACTTCGCCACTAGATGGCACTGCATCACATCAAGTTCTACACCGTTCAACCGATCGCCATGAAAATTTATATACATAGGTATTCTAGTACAAAGAATATTTTTGTGCTATCGGCTTTGTTGTAACTCGCCACTAGACGGCGCTGTAGTACGCGACCAAAGACCACGCCAATCAGGGCGTCTCGCTTGGGCCCCGACAAAGTCACGGTTTGTAGACCACATTGCTCGCCGAGGCAACTAGACCATGCCGCTGACTGCTGTAATTAGACCATGTCGCTGGCCACGGCAATGCGGACAGCGCCATAGGCAAAAATGAGGACCAGGTGGGGGCAAGACACCGTTTGACGTGTCCGCTAGTACAATATAAGTCAATCGTAGGAGAGATTATAATATCAAATTTGTTGGATTATAACTATTTGGGAACCACAACTTAGATTAACACTTCTAAGACTATTTTTGAGGCTAAATGTTGTCACATTTGGCCTCAAATGTTGATGGATAATTTGCGTCGAATGCAAAGTTAGAATACTTAAATCAAATCTTAGTTCGAGTCAGATTATTAATTTTTAAGGAAAACAAATACAATTGAATTAGCTTTAGAACATTAGTGATCTCTGAAGCTAGGATGTAAGTTAGTAAGATTTCGTTTGGTTCGTATCAGCTAAAAAATAACCTAACAAACCGATCATCCAGTATGCGTGTTGTGGTCTTCGATTGCGACATTGCTCTTCGACAAGAATTCCTGGCTTGATTAAAAGGTCATCCGTTACTTATACAAGGCTGACCAAATAACTCATGATACATTTCTACAATCTGATGTAAGTTACTTATATCATATCAGCGTTGAAAATACCAAACTGATAAAACATAGAGGATTTGATGAGATTTGGAATGGGAGGGAGAGTATGCCAGAGGAATGGAAAGAAGGTGATATAATCCCGATATATAAGAGAAGAAAGAGATAAAACGCAGGTAAGTTTGTACGGAGAAAACGAGAGAAGAAATAAAAGAACTGATTGAAAGCATATGGAAAGTATGGTGGAAAGTATTGAAAGTAGGGTTGATTAAGAATGTGGAGAAAAGAGGTTTACGGGTGAAAGTGGTAAAACCGAAAGTAATGGTGTGTAACAAGAGAGATAGGAGGAGCAGCAAAAAAGTCAAGATTGAGTTAGGATGAAAATGTGATTCAAAGTGTGAAAATGCTGAAGTATTAAGTTTTTATGTTAAATTATAATGGTAATTGCGACGGACATGTAAGGTTGGCAGTGAAAAACGCAAGAATAGCAATGGAAAGTTTAAGATGTGTGTGGGAAAGGAAATTTGGGAATTCGGTGAGAATGAAAATCACTATAATGAAAGTTTGCGTGCAAAGTATTTTTCTGCATGGAGCGGGTGTAAATATGGAGTGTGAATGAAAAATCGGAGATGGAAAGGGTAATGTGTAGAATATTGAAGAGAATAATCGTAGTGGAAAAGCCAAGACCGAGTCAGATAATTTTTTGCAAGAATGCGTTGGATTAAAAGAAGATAGAATTTAGTAAAGTGTGACAGAAAGGTTATGGTGGTTGAGATGTGAGATTGGTGAAAATGGTTTATTTGAAAAGTCAGAAGTATGAAAGTAGGAGTAGGGATTTTCCGCGGCCGGCGGCATGGACAAATTGCAGCGGCTTAGCCGCGGCCAGCGTCATGGTCTAGTTACAGTGGTTAGCGGCATGTCTAGTTGTCGCAGTCAGCGGCTTGCCTAGTTTCCGCGGCCAGCGACATGCCTAATATCCTTGGCTTAGCCGCATCCAAAGACATGGCCTAATTGCTGCGGCCAGCGATATTGCCTAATTATCACATCTTCGCCGCGGCCAGTGACATGGGCTAATTTCAGCGGATTTTCTGCTACCGGTTACATGGTCTAGTTGCCGTGGCTAGCGGCATGTCGAGTTGCCGCGGCTAACGGCATGCCTAATTGCAGCGGCTTTGCCGCGCGCAACGGCGACCAGCAATATGGGCTAATTGGCGAGGATTTACCGTTGCCAACGACATGTCTAATTGCTGCAGCTCTGAGGGGGGGGGGGAGGGGGTGGCACTTGGGCTATTGGCGGGTAACAACAAAGTAGATATCATAAAAATATTCTTCGTACTCAAATATCTACGCATATAAATTTTCATGGCGAACGGTTGAACGGTGTAGAAGTTGATTTACTGCAGCGCCATCCAGTGGCGAGTTATAACAATGTGGATAGCATTAAAACCTTCTCCCTGAAAAAATACATATCATAATGTGCCAAGTTTCACGATGATCGGTCAACCGGTGCCGAAGTCTATTAGTTTCAAACATACAAACATCTATATATACTTCTTTCAAATCTTAGTTTTATAAAATCGAACAATAGTTGATAAAAGACATTTCAGACTTTTAAATAGCAAAGAAGGAAGTACAACAAATTAAATTTGGCAAAAATCCAAAATTATCGACATAAAATCTGCTCGATATTCTAAAATAAATGTTGCGTATCCCTGTATTTAGTAGAATGCATAATAATAGATTTTCTGCATGTCATAAAATTAATCCGGAAGCATTATCTATAATAGCATTTCGAATATAACCGTACCTATATTCCTAAATCTATCAATGAATCTAAATTAAATTTTTACATGCATCTCGAGGAAGAAATAATGAATCTATCTACTAGATGTTTAAAATATCGTGTCCGGTTAAATGTTGAACTTTGTTTTTGTTAAGGTCAAGAGAAGGTTAACTGCAATAGATTATAAAACACCTGTATGCTATTTTACAATAGGATCGTTGATAAATATTTTTATGTAAATATAGATAAATTAGCAAGCGAACATACGATCTAGCAAGCAGGTGTAAGTCTTTTTTTATCGAATCAAAATGTAATAGGTCACCACAATAATAATATTTGGGTAATGGCGACAGTAAACAAACAGCAACTCACAGAACGATTTTCGCCATAACATGCAAAAGTAGGAAGATCGTTCTCATTTCACTCACTCACTCACTCTCCTGGCATCACAGTCCATGTAGGACCGTAGTCTCTCCTATCGCAGCCATCTATTCTTCCTTGCTTGCTGCGCATCTCATCCAGCTTTGGATCCCCAGCGCCTGCACATTCTCTCTGACGACATCAATCCACATCTTCCTTGGCCTGCCCGCCTTCCTTCTGCCCCACTGGTTATTGGTCGAGAGTCTTCTTGAGAATTCTATCTCCCTCCATTCTTATAATATGCCCCACTTACATCTCTTTCAATATCACTTACAGCTTGGACCTCCAGCCACTATCATATGTCTCTTTGTAGGTAATATAGTGTTGGTTCACGCTGACATTGTAGCACTTCGTAGCATTTCTCCAGAATCAGCCGTAATGACAGAATGTGGTCCAAGGGTCACATGCTCCGTCGAAACCCACACTTCTACGCATATGTCTCAAGTCTCCTTGCCAATACCTTTGAAAAGATCCTGTATGCAACGTTCAAAATAGAAATCACACGACAGGTATTGCAAATCACATTGTCATTCTTTTTTTGGATGCCATAGACCACCGCTGTGTTCAAATCTTCTGGAATGTCTTCGTTTTCCCATACTGAACGATTGAGAGTGTACATACTGTTGCTCATCTCCTCCCCACCATACTTAAAGAGCTCAGCTGGCATGCCATCCTCTCCAGGCGAGCGGTTGTTGCGCATAAAGAAAATCGCCACTTCCACCTCTTTTCGAGTCACTTCTGGGGCAACTCCTTTTTTGCCAGCGTTGTCTATCTGGCCATCCCTTACCTGGTCTAGTGGTTCCGAGGTTCCCTCCTCCACAACATTCAAAAGGTTTTCAACATATTCTACCCATCTCTCCATTACCCCGTTGTCATCTCCGATCAATTTACCAGCTTTGTCCTTACAAAATGTTGTACATAGCTGGAAATCTTTCTTGATTTCCTTTATCTGCTCTAGCTTTTCTTTTTCCTCCATCCCAACGTTTTCTTCAACTCCTGGCTTGTTAGAAATTCCCGTTACACTTCTCTAAAGCGTTTTCTCCCTAGCTACATAGCGTCTGAGGGCACCTGCATGACACTTACCAATGTACCACTCTGTTCTCCTAGCAGGTTGCTTGAAGCCAACTGCTTCCTCTGCGGAGCTCTTCAATGCGTCTTGAAGCATTTTCCAATGTTGGATCACCGTCACATTCCTGCTTCCGCCCTTTGACCTTAGCACCATTTTCATTTACCAACGCCAAATATGGAAGACATGAAGCCTATTTCTAAATATTTGGCCAACACAAGGTTAATAAATAGTATATTCATAAATAAATTCCAAATTTAAAGGAGTCGGGGCTTTACCAAACAAATTAATAGCTAAAAGTAAGGGTTAAACCTACAAGAAATTTGTTGATTAATGTTTACTAATGCTAAAATGACGCTTCTGGAAGAAAATCAGAATATCCTCAGAAAGGAGACGGATTACCGAGATATCAATAAAACCATCAGAAAAGAAGTCCAAAAAGGCCTAAGGGCATACAGCACTCAACTGGTTCATTACATTATCGCCGACAACACCAATATGCAAGTTCTGAAATCTAAAACGTCTCGAGGGAAGCCCAGATCTTTAAGATCAAGAACAAGAAGAGATTAATCGATAACAAGAGAGGAACAGTCAATTAATCTCCAAGCCAGACCACATATCGGACATAGAAAGGCGGAATGTCCAAAATGTAGGTCTGTGGAGATGGCGAAGATCAACAGAAGCGAGCCCAAAACTGCGAAATAGAAAGCTCCGGAAGAAGATGAAGTAACAGGCTAAATGTTAAAAACAGGAGACAAAACACTGAAAGATGCACTTCTAGTCCTCATAAACAAATGCATAATAGAATAAAAGTCATCTTATGACGAATAAATTTGATTCTACCAATTAGCTCAACAAGAGGTATTCTGAAGAGGTTCCAGGTCCTGCAATTGCTGATTGAGAAGACAAAGGAATATAACATCCCTTTATACCTGGCTTTTGTCGACTATCGAAAGGTCTTTGATTCAATTAAAACATGGGCAGTATTAGCGGCAATGGACGAGGCAAGAATTGACTGTCAATATATCAATTTTATTCAGGATATCTACAAAAATGCTACGCTTACTCAAAGTCAAAATTGAAGATAACCTAATCTTAAAGAGGATCTCAATCTAGAAAGGGGTTCGTCAAGGAGACACAATCTCTCCTAATTGTGCGATTTCAAAGCTCTCAAGTGGGACGAAATAAAGAAATATAGACGACAGGTACCTGAACCATCCAAGATTCACCAACGATATCGTCCTCGTAAGTAGCGACCCCGCAGAGCTGAAGAACATGCTCAAACAATTAGAGGAGACCTCAATAGAGGTGGGACTGAGGATGAACATGCAGCAAACGAAGATTTTGAGCTCTCACATAATCCCATGAGAGTTTGAACAAAAAACCCTAGAAGTGCTAGAAGTCATCGGTCATATTATCAAATTGAGGAAAGAAAATCGGAAGGCAAAAGTAAGTAGGAGAATGGAACAGGCTTAGGCGGTTTTCAGGAAACTTGGCTTCATCCTCAATAATTGAACAATGCCTATTAACTTGAAATGAAATGTATGCGCGTCATGTGTACTATCGATGGCAACTTACGGCCTGGAACCAAAACGCTTACACAAAGTACTACCAACAAACGAGTGTGCCAGAGAGCATACGAGATTGAGTGCTAAACGAAAAACTCCTAAGATGAGCTAATGTGACAGATGTGAAACGGCAGCCAGAAATAGCTTTGGGCAGGACGAGTCGCAAGAGAAGACGAACGAGTTGGCCGAAACGGAGCTTCCAATTGTGACCCGGGACCGCAAAGCGGATCGTAGGAAGACTGCAACTGAGATGGCTGGATGATATTCAAAAGGCTGCAGGAAAAAAGTGGCTACAGACAACATCCGACAGATCGGCGTGGAAAAGAATGGAAGAGGCCTATGTCCAGGTGTGGATGATTTAGTTATCTTTTTAAATTTTTCTTCTTTCCGGTCATCCCTTGTTTGGTCTTGTACAGCCTTTTTTAGTATACGACCGCAAATTCTCGAGGCCCTTTATTTCAGCCCTTTATTTCTCGAGGAAAACATTGTTCCCAGTACCATAATAAAATGTGAAGAGAAATGAATTAAACATGATTTGGATGCAAGGAGGTCAACTAAGTTTATAAATTTGAATTGCAGTAAATTTCAGAAAGCAGATGTTCAACAGGAAATAGCTACATTCCATTCTAGGAAAAAAAGTTTACGGTCATACTATTATGCAGCTGCATAGCTCTAGCCTGGAGGCAGCGTTTAAGGCGGCATTTTTGGTTGGGCTATAAAAAGCCATTTCAGAAGCTTGCATTATTTTACCTAATTAGGCAGCACACGGTTAGAGAATCTTACATACCTGCGGTACCATGTTGTTGCACTGACTCTATGGATCACATCTTAAGTAGAGCTTCTTAATTTGCATACTTCTAAGCCAAGTCACGATCTAGGATATGGGCAGGACAGACCCGAAATAAAAGAGGGAGAAGAGATATCACCTTTTATGATGCATCGGTCATATGTCGCTGCTAAGAAACTACAGAACAGAATAGCACCAGGGCTTGACCTAATTTCGAATCAGATGCTAAAAATAATAGCAGAAAATATACCAAATCCAACCACCCTAAGAAAGGGTACTTTCCCTAGAGACTGGAAAGAAGCGAGTGTAGTCTTAGTGCCAAAAGCAGGAAAAGACTTTTCGGAACCAAGAGCATGTAGACTTATCTACCTTATACAGACAACAGCTAAGTTATTAGAGAGATTGATGAATGAAAGGCTAATACTGAGGTTAGAAAAGACAAGAGGAAGGCACATGAATTAGTTTTAATTAAAAAAATATAAGTCTACAGTCGACGCTGTTCTAATACCCAAAAATTTGGCTAAAAATGCACAGTGAGGTACACGACATGTACAAGAATTATGCATCATGATAAGATATAATGAACGCTTTTAACTCAGTACCTTGGAGTAAGATCGTAAGTGAATTGAAACAAGAGGATGTATTATGTCTAGTTACTTGTGCAAAATAGGGCTAGTTCTGAAGCAATAGTGAACGGTGTTGTACCCCAGGGTTTAGTTCTGGGCCCAAGTATATAAGATTAAATTACCCGAAGGAATCATTATACTCGCTTACGTGGACAACATTCCACTCATGGCAAGAGCCAGAAAAGCTAATGAGCTACGGATTAAATCACTTAACAAGACTGTTTCGTGGTTGGCAAATACAGGCTTCGCTACAGCAGGACATAAAACAGACGCCATAATGCTTACTGGAGGAAGCAAGATAGAACCTCCACAATTGCTCTTGGAGGGGGGGGGGGGCATACTTTCAATTTCCAGAAGGTAATCAAAGACCTCAGGGTGACAATTGAAAGGAGTTTGAATTTTTGCAGCCACATTAGGCAAGTTGCAAAAAAGCAATGAAACAGTCAATGCATATACGGCAAACGGTCAATGGATATATGATCAATGCATATTCAATGTATGGAACGGCAAATTGATGCTCAAGGTGGGAGGCTGAAGACCTAATAAAAGGCGGTTATTAAACACGGTTGATAAATCTGTCATATTATATGCGGCTCCGGTGTGGGTAGAAGCAACTGAATTTGCCTCAATGAGTAATATATTAAATAAAGCACAGAGAGTCAGACTTATAGCAATTATTAGTTCTTCACGTTGATTATACACCTGGACATTTCCTGATGGACACACGAGGAATCAAATAGATTACATTTTCATTAAGCAGAGACGGAAATTGTTGGTAGAAACGGCGAAAGCGTTACCGTCTGCAGATTGTGGAAGCGATCATCAACTGCGGATGAGTGAGTTCACAGTAAAACTTAAAATCTGTAGCAGAAGGCAATTAAAAAGGCTCAGCGATGTCCAGATTAGAGTTTCTAACGCTAACGTCATGCACAAAATCGAACCACAGCCAGAAGAACTTCAAACAAAAACTACCGAAGCTATATGGCAGGTTGTGGAAAAGTCTTTAGTACAACTATAGAAGAAACACTTCAAGAAGACCAAAATACTGTTAAACAGTCCTAGTTATCAACGGAACTAATAGGTCTCACTCGACAAGAAAGAATATCAAAACCCGGGGTCTTGGCAACATTATAGATCTGGAACAGTAGTTGTCGTTAAATTAGGAGCTACGCGCAGAGACGAAAATAAATATTTGGTTAATGTTTGTACAGAAATTCAGAATTTCTCTGAAACCAATAACTCCAAAAACCTGTTGAAGAAGATACATTTTGACATTCAGGAGTTCAAACCCCGACATTGGGTAACTAAAAATCAACATGATTGTTTGAATACAGAACTAGACCAAATTGCATCGGTATGGAAAGATTACTGTGACAAACTGTATGTTGAACCGAATGCTATATGTGGAGACCTGGGGAATTATGAGGCAGAACCGGATGTGCTATTAGATGAGGTGAAAGTCGCAATTGATCAGTTAAGAAAAGGTGAAGCATAAGAAATCAACAGAATATCAGCAGAGATATTGCAGGCTCTTGACGAAAGGGGGCAAAAAATCATACACACATTGTGTTACAAGATTTGAAAAACAGGCTTATGGTGAGAAGACTGGTTCACTTCAGTATTGCTACCCCTAGATAAGAAGAGGTCAGAAACAGTCTGCGAAAACTATCGTGTGATAGCCCTGATGTCACATTCCAGCAAGATTATGTTGTCCATTCTTCAAGCCTTTCTGCTACATCAAATAGCTCCTGACCAAGCATTATTTGTGAAAGGGCAGGGTACTCGAGAACAAATTTTAAATTCGAGGCAGCTTATAGTAAAGGCCCGAGAATACTCGGTGCCGATGTATCTGGACTTTGTAGATTACGAGAAAGCGTTTGATAACGTTAGTTGACCCAGGCTATGGACATCTTTAGCAGAATTTGGAGTACCATGCCATCTTATCACTCTCCTCAAAAGCCTGTAAGAAAATTCGCAGGCGGTCGTTAAACACATTATCCCAAAAATGTAGGAAAGGCGTTAGTCAAGGCTGCGTACTTTCACCTCAACTCTACAACATCTATAGCGAAGTAGTGATGCGGCGCACTTTAGTGAACTGCAACGGAGGAGTGAATATTGGCGGAAAGCGCTTTTTAAACCTTCGATTTGCGGATGATACTCTTCTAATAGCTAACAGCACCGAACAGATTTTAGAGTTTCTTCAAAGACTGGAAGACGTAGGCTGAAAGAATGGGCTCAAAATAAATGCCAACAAGACAAAAGTCATGATAGTAGACCGAGATAATGAAAATTGTAGACAACCTACATGAATAGGGAATTTTGAAGTCGTCGGAAAATTTGTGTATTTGGGCTCCATGCTTCATAAGTCCGGCTTTTGCAAAATAGAAATAAGACAGCGAATTTAAATTGTGCGCCCGGCCATGATAAAACTTACCAAAATTTGGAAAGATTGAAATATCACTATGGAAACGAAGCCTTGTAAATGCTTGCCTTCATGAGAGAAGAATAGATGCGTTTGAAATGTGGATCTGGCGCAGGATACTGCGAGTTCCATATCTAGGGCATATGGACGAATTTGGAATTTTTCGGATTCATCTCTTAACATGACAGCATAGAAAAATTTGTTGTTCGGGGAAAACCGGAAGGGAAGAAGAAAACGGGGCCAATCCCCAACTAGGTGGGCCGATATTATTTCGAAAGTAACAGACCTGTAAATCAACTTTTAAATGAATAATAAAGAGAATAGAAGATTGTCCTATTCAACGTCAACATCCATCGTAGTCACCACACGTCGGTCACAATATTGGACGAAGAAGAAGACCGCACGATGTTCACATAGGCACGACATATCATAGCTGGGCAACATCCTGTATTTATTTTATGGCGATAGAGATATCGTAAATCTATGAAAGAGGGGCAGAGGATAAAATAGCAACTTGAAATGAGATAATTAACATTTGAATGGAACAAGTCGCCTAAAGGGTCTTGGACAAGAAGGTTAATTCCAAACATAGCAAAATTGATCAGCAGAAAATTTGATTGTGTGTGAATTTTACTTTGTGTGCACTTCCTCTCCTCTTTATCCGAGATTTAGATATCCGAGATTTAGATCCCCTATAGGTTTAGATCTCGCTATATAGACACGAGCGGACGCCAACTATTAGCGAGGGTAACTATTCCTCCTCCAAGGAAAGAACAGTAAACTCAGAAACAAAATCTGGTTTAACATAGGCCTGAGACCAACTTTCGAAGATGTCATCAACTAGATGTTGGAGAACGAGGTAAGATGGAAAAGCTTTTCATGACCTGTCTGGGAAATTATGCCAAGAAAGGTGCTGGTAGATATATTAGGAGAGAGAAAAGTGCGAAGACCAATATTCCTATAGGGAGACCTGGCCAGCGGAAAGTTACCCACTGAAAGGCACTTTTAAGAAATACTAACGTACTCCCAAAGAGTCTTCAAGGGGCCTTTGAGGGAATAGGAAAAGGCTAGAGCTAACTAGCTGCAAAATAGTACGAGCGTGAACTTGTTTTCCTAGAATGGAATGCAGCTGTTTCTTGTTGACCATCTGCTGTTAGAGTTTAAGAATTAATACGTTTTCCTCGAATGCAATAGAAAGTTACTTCAGTCTGAATTTATTAAAATATGATTTATAAACTAAGGTAACCTGCTTGCATCCAAATTATATTCAATATACTTCTATATACCTTCTATACTTATTTGGAAATATGATACTTTTGGATGCAGATTAATATTGTCTCGCCATCATAAAAATGATGCATTTTTATTCTATGTTTTGATTGCTTAAAATAATTAACTCTATTTAATGGAAATGAATGAACTGTCGGCAGCGAATCTATAAAATAATCTATAATGCAATGAGTAATAAATGATTTCGTAATTTCATTGATTCATATATTTCATTCATTTAAAATTTAGTATCACCAAAATACAAGATATGTACTTCTGTTAGGGTATAATGACTATACAAAAACTTCTAACCATGATTTTATTGAATGTATGACTAAAATTCAAGGTAGACCAGTGTTTATAATTTTCTTTAAATTTTAATGATGCAGTTTAAATATCAAATTAGGGTATCAGACCAATTCAATATGATTCAACTAAAGTCGAGGTATGTAGCGTTTATTCACCTTATTGGCTCGATGACAGCAGTTAAAGTTTGTTTTTACCGTACCTGGAATTCTCAAAAAATTTTATTATTTATTTTTAAAATTATTTTACAAATTAAAGATTTTTTATTTTGTTCTACTTATTTATTTTCTTACTTACAACCATTACATAAATGGTTGTAATTTTCCGTTCCGTAATTCATAATTTTCCAAGATAAAGCAATTTATTTAGTAACATTAATAAGTAATTCAATTTCTTTAATTTCATGTGATAATACATTTACGATTGCCAAGTCTAAGCGAATCGTTTTGCTTGTTAAATTCTTTCTTATTTATTAGACAATACTTATTAAACCCATTACGCAAGATTAACAATAATTGTTTATACTTTAATTGATATTAGTAAAATTTAAATTAACTTATATTGCAACATCATCCAATATTAAGATGGCTGCCGCATTATATATTATATACGTAACTCTATGCTACATATTCTTACGCTAATTGCTTAATTACTATTTTTTTTGTTTTATGTAGGAAGTGGAGAAACCTTCAAAAGGCGACGGATGCCCGATGCATCCGACTGTGTGGGATTTTTACCCACTAAAACTCCACTCCCTGTTGAGATTGTATGTTGTTGGGAGATTGGAGAGTTTGTTTAAAGGAGGCTTTAGGATTTAACATCCTCTTCAGCCTGGAACTGGTAATTAATGGAATGCGTTTAGAATTTTGGTAAGCTGATAGCTTGCAGATAAGATATATGCTATAGCATTCGCTTTACAGCCAAGGGAACCTGCAACACCTTGGTCATACCATGGTGAACTGATGAGAAAGTTTGGTTTAGTGGGGTGAGCTGATTTGCTGGTTGTCTTTTATATTTATGTCCTTGCTTGACTGATCAAGTCAGTGTTAGTTGACCTGAAATAGAAATTATGGTTGTTGTGGAAGAGTGATGGTTTTTGTCTTTTTTTTTGTTTATTTTTTGTTTTTTTTTTAATAGTTTATTTTTATTGTTTTTTAATTTTTTTTGTCTTTTTGCTTTTTTATAAGATAGGCGTAGGGATCATCTTAGGGACAGTGGAATTAATTCAAGGATGTCTTGGAGATTCTCAGGAGGTTCCTGCATGGTTTGGATTATTCGGGCTGGCGGATGTGGGAAGGGTCTGCGAGGCATTTTGCTACGGTGGTGTCTGGCTTTTCAATCAGAACGAAGATTTTGGTAGGCTATTGGGTTGTTTTCTGCGTCACGTCGAGTCGGATAGTTAGACTGTAGGGATTTTAGGCGATCTGTGATAGGCTCAACAGAACAGTGTTCATATAGTAGGGCACTCGGAAATTGGAAGTGTAACCTGTGAATTTTTCGAAGTATTCTTCGTTCACAGGTAGTAAGTTGGTGTGCTTGCGCGTTAGAAAGAGTAGGATATAGAACAGCTCTATAGTCTATCAGGGGCCTAATATAGGTTTTCTAAGTGTGATGTAGAATTTTTGTATGACAGCCTCTAAAACGTCCTGTGAGTGTGGAGATCAGGTTCTCGCATTTGCGTACCCTGGAAAGGGTGTAGTTTAGGTCGGAATTCCAGTTAAATGTTCTATTAAACCACGCACCTAGATAACATATTTCGTCTTTTAAGGAAATGAGTTCATTCCAGAGTCGGAGTTTGATGTCGGAGCGATTTTGATGTGTTTTTAGACATGGTTGGGATGCTGAATGCAGATGGCTTGAGTTTTGCTCGGATTAGGGGCGATGCGCCATTTTTGCGCCCATTTTGAAAAGTTGTCTAAAGATAACTGTAGATGACGGTTTGCAGTTTTCGCTTTTAGTGAGCTTGCCCAATAAACTGTGTCATAGCATACAAAGCACTATGGGTATCTGGAGTGGTTGGAGGTTGGAGGTCATGGCAGTACGTGATGTTCAAAAGAGGGACAAGGACAGACCCTTGTGGTACGCCAGCTTGAAGTTGTACTTATTTACTAAAATGAACAAGGCTATTTATATGGCTTGCTATCGTGCGTTCGTTTCTATGATGCCGGACGAACGACTAGATACGAACTGTCATTCCTGATGTCTCCGATATTGATCGACCTGAAGTTGAAGTATATACCTCTGATGATACTAAAACCCCGCGCAGACAGGGGGCGGCCAGGCGTTCTGAGTTCCGCGTTCAGAGTTCTGCGTTCTTTGTAATGGAGGGACTTCCTAGTAACAGCACGTACTGCCGGTAGATAGACCGCGGTGGTCAATTCTATCGGGCCTCGACACGAAAGATGTCGACAGAAATCGAGATAAAAAGCGAGATCTCAGCTCCTAATTTCGCTTCGAACAGTAGTAGCTCTGTACTAAAAACTTTGACATATTTTAAAGTGGCGTATTAATATTTTCGCGTCTATATATTTTAAAGTACGCTCTTCGTTCATTTGTGAAAGATATGGTTGAAATATAAATTGTGAGTAGCAATTATATTACTATGAACTTGATACAATGCTCGAATATCTCTGACAAGTTCTTCTCATTTGATTGTAAATAAAATAATTGTTAAATGGGTACGTGCTAATTTCGAACATTGCAAATGATAAGAAATTATAAGAATTAGTCTTCAAAAATTGAGGTAAAGTGGACACGTGTTGCAATTTTCGAAATTAGCACTTATATAATTAAAACGCGTCTTACTGCTTACAGTAAATACTACTTACATTATTCATTTAAAATATCGTGTTAGTACGTACTCTAATACTGGAGATGAACTACAGCTGTTAAAAAGGTGTTGTGCTTTGATTGTTAAAGTCCCCTTTCAATTAAGATCACTGCAGAAACAACTTTGGCCATCTTTAAGGTGGTCCGACGCTTCTCAGGAAACGAACACAATAAAAGTTTATGCGAGGCGAACTTTGTTTATTAAGGTCCCTTTTTTCATTGATTAGTTACAAAACACTTTAATAGTTCGTCTCAAATTGTAAGGTGCTATTTGATCCAAACCCATTACTAATACGTTAATATGTTGCATTATGTCAAATGCAGTATACAGCGAATAAATAAATATACATCTGAATATATGCAAATTTGCATACACTTGACGTTCAAAATAGAAATTGTAAAAATTGGTTTACAAGATTAAGCGTACTGATTAAGTATTTGATTCATAACCCAGTACAATGATGTCTTACGCCTATTGTTGGAAAGAGGTATTGATAACGACTATATCCTATGCCAGAACCACGTGTCCACCTTACCTCAATTATTGAAGACTAATTTTTATAATTTCTTATCATTTGTAATTTTCGAAATGATCACCTATCCAATTAAAACTTGTCTTACTACTTCAGTAAATACTACTTACATTATTCATTTAAAATTATTATTTTATATTGGATAACTAATTATATTTTGCTTTGGTACACGTATATTGATTAAGGTACACGTATTGGCTCGGTGTTAAGTGGTAACTGCTATGGCTTTAGTGATTTGTGTGTATGACCGTAACACGTAGCAATTAATGAATAAGTGGTGCATAGAGATTCGTATAATAGAGCAATAGTTGTGTATATGGCTCACGCCTATAAATATCGCCGTGTTGTATAAAATATTTTAGTTCATTCCATGACCTCGAAGCTCCGACAACAGCAGTAAGCGTCTAGTGAGTCTTTTCATATATCTTATCTATTGCATATATTTAATATAACTTTACTTCTCTTGTTACCTTACCTATTCCCTACACTGCTAGAGTGTGTGTCACTGAGCTGGATCGATCCGTTCCAGTTACAGTTACCTTAACACCTTTGTTCGATCAGGATGTTATGTAAATTATAGTGGTCTCCTTTACACCACTAGAATATATGTAGTTAACCACTAACTCGTTAACACTAGAATACACACTAGAATATATGAAGTTAAGCTCTGACGGGTTAGTTACAGTCACTCAATAAGCTTCGCAACGTGTTAAGTAAATTATAGTGGTTTCCTAAAATTCCTGGCATCAGCATTTTCCTCATTATTGTGCCACTATAGACCCCTCCCCCCATTGTAGTATACCTCGCTTTTACATGCTTCCCACATTAATACTGTTTTGTTTTATTATTATCACACAGCTTGTGTATATATTGTTTTGTTGATAACATAATCGGTACTGTTTATTTATGAAATGTAATTATTTCGATATTGATTTGATTCGACATACGATTTATTGACATCTAATTGTGCATTTATTGTTCCTTCTTTGTTTCTATTTTAAAGACCAATAGAAGGTTTTGTTAAATCATTAATATGGTTTTACTAATTAGTAGTAAGTTTATTTCAGCTGTCCGCAAGATCCTGAACTCCTGGGCATCTCATAAGACTAGAAGCTACTTGTGCCCTCAGTAAGCCACTGAGGACCGGAGGAACAACAAGATTCAGCTTGCGGTCTCACGTTAAACTGACCTGGCGGCTGAGATTGACATTTCCGGAGGATAGAAAGTTCTGATAATAATAAGATGTTTATTTGCGCCATTTGACTATCGCTAGGACTCCCTGATAGCAACGGCTCAAATGGGAGTCTGTCACAGAGTATGAAACTTACCGATTTAAAATTATTTGTTTTTTTTATCATCTTCAAATTCGCCCTTTTCGGGAGAACAAAATCATTTTCTTAAGAAGGTCTTTAATTATAGGACCCTTCTGAGTTTTTCATTAATTTACTGGCTATACACTTTTGTGGTTTTAATATATTATTAGATAACTTTTTATATTATATTAAAGTCAGTTAAATAAATTGCATATATGTTTAAATCAGTATTTCTTTTTTTACATAACTGACTAATCGAAGGTGGTTAAGGTCAAATAGTTTTTACATAATTAACAATAATATTATACAAATTTTCATATGTGCCATAAAAAATATTGACTATTAACAAAATACATGTAATTTCCGACATTACTGACGCATTAATTAGTTAAAAAAATATTATCTAATGTATTCAAGATCACACATCAAACTTTTTTATTGTATCTATGCGTGCGATAAACAAATAAATTTCAACATATCATATTCGTATATTTTCTCTTTTTTATATGTAAACATATTTAGTGTAGATATTTTTACAAACAATTTCAATAATTTAATATTAACGACTTTTATATCAATATAATATTACAATTAAGAGGCAGAGTTGCGCAAGATACTTTTTATCTTTCATATTCCATAAGATTCATAAAAAATTTTCGTTTTATCACTATGAATGATAAGTACGTTTTCAGGAATGATAAGTACGTTTTCATTATCATTAATTAAAGGTTCTTTCATTAATTACTTTCTTTCATTAATTACCTAGATAATTACTTCATTTACTTCTGCCCGAAAAAAAAACTTATGTTGTATTTCAAATAAATCAAAAAAAGCTAATGTTTTATTATTCTCCAAAGTACGTTAGACCAATATAATTGGATTACTTATTAAGTTGGTTCCTACAAAGGTTGAAATATAATATGTACTATGGAACTTATATTCTCAAATCTGAATAAAACTAAGAAATATATTTTACTAAGAAATAAAACTAAGAAATATATAAGTATATTTTACTAACCAAAGTGATACTGTAATCTATTATATTATTCGCCATCGGATCTGTGTTGAATCCATTTAAATTCTTTCATAAATTAACTAGATAATTAGACCAATATAATTGGATTACTTTATAAGTTGGTTCCTAAAAAGTTTGAAATATAATATGTACTATGGAACTTATATTCTCAAATCTTAATAAAACTAACCGTATTTTCTTCAGATTCTCCTCAACCGTATTAGACTGCCATTAGATGGAGAGTTCCGGGTGGAACAGGCTGGTTTCACGGAAAACAGTTCATGTACGGACGAAATTAACACCTCGAGAATCATCATCGAACAATCCAACAGAGGATATTGAAAACAGAATAAAAAAGGCAAAGGAAGCCTTTGCCCAGCTGCAACCAGTGTGGAGATCTCGTGAATTACTGCTGAAGACAAAGCTTAAGATCTTTGACTCGAACGTGAAGTCTATTCTCCTTTATTGGTGTGAGACTTGGAAGGTGACAATGGAGATCACACAGAGAGCCCAAACATTCATCAATAAATGCTTGAGAGCTGTATTAGGAGTACGCTGCCCAAATGTTATTTCTAATGAAGCACGCTGACAGCGCACCCATCAGCGGAAGGTGAGATCATCATAAAAGAGCGAAAATGGAGATTTATGGGCCACACTATGAGAAGAGGTATAGGAAGAGGCGAAGAGGAATACCAAGAACGACGTGGCGCCGGACCATGACCCAGTGGTGGCAGCCATTGAAAGATCCTGGGCAAACATCAAGCGACCGACGGGGGTGGGGGGGGTGTTTACAAGTATTTCGTATTATTCAAATTTAAATTTTTAAAAAATTTAGATAACATAAAATTGAGTTGTTTATTATTTTATTTTTCAACAAACTGAAAGAAAAATAAACTCTTGTTTGGTAAGTAAGAAAATTAAAAAATATAAATGAAATATAATTTCGAAAATATAATTTCGCATAAAAGATTTTCTTTCCATATGTTTATATAATCTTTAATCTTAGAATGCTACATTTTTATAGATATTATATTTTATTATTTTAGTATATAATCAAAGCTTTCACACAATATTAGTTTAAGTATGCATGTTAAAATTATAATAAATTCAATATACGTTGTACTCTAACCGTTAGATGTCGCTTTATGTGGACTTTATATATGTTTTAGAGTTTCCTATACACGTATTGATTTTTTTTGTCATCTATAGGTGTCACGGTGAAGGTTTATTTGAACTATTTGTATAAATATTTTGATTTGTTACGCAAAATATATTAAATGTTCTATTTAAGCTTAAAGAAAATAGAAATATCAATTGTATGAGTCGTTTTTGCTTGATTATCTTATTTCTAATTTGTATAACTATGGCATGGCGTTCACATGGCAAATCTAATGCAGATTTAGTGCGAAATTTGAGAGGTACTCGTTTCATTTTTAATTTTATAATGTTGCTGATGAATGTTATTATATTGTAGCTAATGGGATTATAAAAAGCGATGTCGTTGAAAATGCTATGTTAGGTACGAATCGTGCACATTATAGTCCAGTAAATCCATTTATGGATGCGCCCCAGGGTATCGGATATGGCGTAACAATAAGTGCGCCCCATATGCATGCACATGCATTGGAATTGCTTAAAGGGCAATTGATACCCGGCGAAAAAGCATTAGATGTGGGCAGTGGTAGTGGATATTTAACAGCATGTATGGCTTTTATGTTAGGACCGAATGGGTAAGGCTTACTACTTTTTATTGTAACTATTTATTATTAAAATAGAATTTATTTATTTAAGAAAGTAGAAAATATGCAATATACTTAAATCTAGTTTTACAATGCAATGGTGTATGAAGTTAAGCTATTCGCTATATATTTTCACATATTTTATACGAAATCGTAATCGATATGTACCTGTCCTGAAAGATGGCTTGTGTAACACGGTTTCTTGTGTGACTTCTATGTATAGTGGTAGAGGATATATGTGATTTTTATATGCAGATTGGTGGAAAGATATTTATAGTGTGGTAATGTAGACAGGTATAAAATGTGTTTTCTGTTAGATGAACTTATTCAATATTATACGTTAGATATAATTTTTAATAACATAATTCTGTGTTGTGTCGAATCCAGTTGTTTAACGTAGGTTTGACTATTTTTGAGGTATTAAGTTGTAAAGTTTTGGAATGTGGTATAGGACATGAGATTGGGTAATGCTTTTATTGTATCGTATCGTAGATGCCTTTTGTTGAATACGTGTTTTGGTTTGGTATTTATGGTCAATTTGAGTTATTAAATTATTGCATTTGAACTGATTGAGACAATTTTGTAGAATGTATGACTGTTTGTCCCAAGTTTCAAACAGCCATCTTTTCATATATCTTAATATTTGTCGGAAATGTATGTGGTAATGTTAAAATAGTATTCATGATCGCTTTCTGTGTGATAATTATATTTGTCATGTATTTGGTAGGTGCGCCTCCCCAGATTAACAGACCATGTTTTTAGGAAGGGTGTTAATGCGTAATATATTGATTTGAGTTGAGACAGGCTTAATATACTTCTAAGATTTCTGGACGAGTACATGCTTTTCGTCACATTTTCTCAAAGCTCTTGAGTGTGTGTATTCGATCTCATATGTGAATCTATTGTAATTCAAAGATATTTTACAAGAGCTTTTTATTTCGTCGCAAATACAATTGAATTGTGTGCATGAAAATGTGTGTATTTTAAGATTTCAAGTTTAGTAAAGACTTTCAAGAGTGGATAAGAAAATGGCGTTGTCTGAGGATGACTCAGAGGATACGTCTGACTCTTTGTGCAAAAATGTTGAAAATAATAAAAATGGATTACTATGCGATGGAATGTTAAATAAATGGTACCATGCTGAATGCCTATACATTAATGAATGAGATTATAAAACAATTACTAGACTAAATAAGCTTAGAGTTTGGTTATGTTATGATTGCAAGGAGCACATTAAATCCAACAAAATAATATAAGCAATAATGTAGCCTCTAAGTCAAATGAAATAATAATTGAGACAAAAAAGGAAATTCTCGAAGAGATTAGAGCATAGAAACATCCTACACAAATTATGCCAGTATAGTAGCAAAATAAGCAGTTCCGATTAACAAGCCAAAATTATAAGAAAACCAGAGATCCAACAAACGAGTCAATACAACAAAGACCATGCACAGGACTGGAGTAGCAGAGAAATACACAGCACTAGCTAACTCTATAAATAAATTAAAGGAGTTGTTAGAGATCAAACTGAAAAATACATACGACATAAGCCTTACTCGCACAAAGAACCCTAAAATTTACATAAGTGGACTTAGACAAATTTATCTGAAGAAAAGTGATCAACGAATTTAAGAAATTTAACAGCAGATATTTTGAGGAATGCGACGAAATGAAATTAACGTGTACAAAAACCAAGCGAGACAAATGGATCTATCACTTTGACGTGACGTGCAAATTACTTGAAAAACTTAATAACAAGAAGGTGCACATTGTCTGGAAGAAATACTTAATACATGAAGATATAAACCTATATCAATGTTATAACTGTTGGGGGTTTGGACATAAAACCAGATTGTAACATTTCATTTCGGTAACATCTGTGTCTTCTCATTTCTTCAAATAGGACTACCCTTCCTTCCTACGTCTGCATGACCCTTTCATTTGTCGAATTCGCAATTTGATTGATGTTCGTCAAATCGAATGTTTGTAGAAAGAATTCAACAAAATCTGTGTTTCGGGGAATATTTTTCGGGGAATATATTAAGCCACTTATTCCAGTTAATGGATAAATAAAAAGGTCATCTTCAGTATCAGTCCACTTATTATCGTTCTCTTCGACTGTACTTTGGATTATTACACTCCAGGAACTTGAGGGTTTGTAGTTGCTTCCAGCATTCTGATAAAGTTCAGCCTCAGTTGCACCAGAATCACTTTCTTCCATATTCTTATTATGCATTCCATCGTCAGCAGTTACTTCATCTGTTTCAGGTTCTACCTCCTCCGCAGGATCGTTATAACAGCGTTTTCTATGTCCTCTTCTTCAACTGTGTCCATCTCTTCGTTCGAACTATCTAGATTCTAGATGATCATCGTCGGCTTCAAGTACTTGCAGCAGTTCTGGATCAATTCTATCCTAATGTTTTCTATCCATTACAAACTGTATTTATGCGCTTATAAGAAGATAAAATGAACAATAAAATTTTCATATTTTCCTATATTCCAAATTTCTCTACAGAAACAATCAGAATCCTGTGATAAGAACTTTGCAAACAAACGAGTAGATTCAAACCATGTCAGAAGGAAATAATATCGAATAAATCAGTTAACGACATGTATGAATTGAGTTGATAAATCGTAAACGGAAACCTGCTTTATCATTTAAACGCCGATCGTGAATGTCACACATCTGTGACTTGACGCAATTTTACATTGCACACCTATGTCACATATATGTGACGCGTAGGTTAAGTAAATAAAATTCTTTAAGTTAGTAATTCTTTAAATTAATTAAGTAAAATTCTTAAAACTAATTACTAAATTATTTTGCCCACAAACATTGTGTCTTTTTTATTTTCTCACGGATTAGATTCAAATAATTTAAACACTTATTTTCGAATCCAAATTAAATTACTTATTCTCAGATTTTATTTATTTTCGTGATTCATTTTAGTTTATTAATTAAAATGTCTTATGTTTTAGTACTGCGGTAGGCATAGATCATATACCCGAACTGATTGCTTTGGCTAAGGCAAATATAGAAAAGGATCAACCACATTTGTTACGGAACGGACAGGTACAATTACGTGTTGGCGATGGACGTCTCGGTGTGCCCGAATTAGGACCATACAATGCGATACATGTAGGTGCAGCTGCACCTACATTACCACAAGCCTTAGTTGATCAACTAAAGGTACGTTTGTCTAAAATAAAATGACTACTTTTTTCTCGGATAATTTCACCGTGGGAAAGGGAATTACCTAATGTAATTTCTCTCTATTGTAAAAGTGATGTATGTTTAGAAACTTTTCTAATTAATCTTGTAAATTAATAAATTATATTCTGTTCTAATTTTACTTTATATAGATTGGTGGTCGAATTATTATTCCTGTTGGTCCTGCTGGCGGTGATCAACAATTGGAACAGATTGATAAATTAGAAGATGGTAGTATACGTCGTAAAACCTTAATGGGCGTCATCTATGTACCATTAACCGATAAAGCACATCAGTGGCCTGGTCGCTGACTAGGACACTGTGTTCTTATGAATGTTGCTTGTCTTATCATCCTGTTATGTTTGATTGCACTTCGAAATAATTTCTAAAATTATTTAACTTTTTTTTTGTTTAAATAATTTGACGATTTTTAATCGACTTAGATTTAGTTTTGAATAATTTTTGCGCGACAAAATTATGATAATTTTATCATAAAAATATTATATATTTTGTCGGGTAGAAATGCAGTCCCAGAAATTTGACTGAAATATAGTTGTTTTAATTCATCGTTCCTGTGATTAATTATATTTAATATTTAGCTGATTAAAAAATGTTTATTAAGTTTATTTCACTAATTAAAACACTCATTGCTTTATCTTTATAAAAGAAAATGTATATAACTCCATTAAATTCTAATAAACTGTTAAAAATTAAGACTCATATTTTCTTTTATTTTCACAAAGGAAATCTCTCTTCATTAATTCTATGATCCGGAAGTTAATTATATAAAATTTAAATAATTTTAAGGACAACTGATCCTCCATCAAAACTTGTCTTTTTAACAGTTTCCATTGACGAATTTCAAAATTAGTAGAAGTAATAACGAAAGATTACATTGTAATTACCCCCATTAATTTGCTCAGTGACGATCCTACACAGGGCCACAAGGAAATCAAATGATGAGAATAGATCTTAAAAATAATATAATATCTGCTGGTCAGGTTTAGAAGATTAAAATATTATGTACAGTTAACGTTCTAGATTTAGATCAAACAGTAAAGGGGGACTACGAAAATATTGACCGACTGAGTCATGAGAATCTAAAGACTAGGGTTACCACAATAATGCAAATATGTAGCAACATTTTAAATATGTACTTTAATGATCGGATCAAAAATGCTAATAGAGTGACCAGCTACATGTATTATATTCTAGCAATGCACATTAACTAATCAAAAACTAAGATACATTATTCTAAAAAAAAAATGGCTACTTTATTTCTCGGATCATTTCTCTGACGAATAACTGTGGGAAAGAAAATTACCTTAAGTAGTCTCATTTTGTTACAAACGTAAGTGATGCATGTTTGGGTTGAAACATAAGAGAGAATTTCTTTTAATTAATCTTTTACGTGCATGCATTGTATTTTGCTCTAAATATATTGGTGGTCGAATTATTATTCCTGTTGGTCCTGCTGAATGAGAATGTAGCAACCAGCGGTGACCAACAATTGGAACAGATTGATAAATTAGAAGATCGTTAAACCTTAATGGGCGTCATCTATGTACCATTAACAGAATAAGTACATCAGTCCCCTGGTCGCTGACTAGGACACCTTGTCCTTATGAATTTTACTTCTCTCATCATCATTTTTTCTTTGATTGCGCTTCGAAATAATTTCTAACATTATTTTTTGTTTAAATAATTTGAATCGATTTATGATTAATTTTTGCGCGGGCAAAAATATGATATATTTATCATAAAAATATTATATATTTTGCCGCAGTTCCAGAAATTTTACTGAAAAATAGTTGTATCGTTTCATAGTTCCTCTGATTAATTATATTTAATATTTAGCTGATTAAAAAATATTTCTTGTTTATTTCTTATAGCTTTACCAGTCAATGTTAAAATTAATGAAATAAAATATTTAAATAATTTTTAAGTACAACTGATCGTCTTTTTTAGAGTTTCCATTGACAAATTTTAAAATTAGTATTTACACAAATTTATTTGCTCAATGACGATCCTAATACGGGACCACAAGCAAATCAAATAATGAGAATCGATTTTAAAACTAATACGGTAACTGCCATCTACTGGTTAGGTTTATAAGATTAAAATGTACAATTAACGTTCTAGATCATAACAATAAAGGGGGACTTCTAAAATACTGACCGACTGAACAATGAGAATGTAGCAACCAACGAACACAGAATATAATAAAAGGAGCGGTCCCATTGATATACTATAATAGTAAGTGAAGTCGGCCGCCGCCATCTTGGTACACTGCTCCATTCCTACTAATTTTACCCGAACCCTATGTTTTGTAGAATTACCAAAGCAAAAGCAAACTACATTATTTTTTAAAATAACATTTTAATATAAGAGATAGATTAATAAAGTATATGTATAAAAGTTTTATTATAGAAAAAATTATTTAAATAGTTTTTTCAATATTAAAAAGAACCTTTAAAACTAACAATATTAATTGAAATTAATCTATAAATAATATTCACTATAAATTTATAAAAATTTTGTTAAAAGAAAATTAAAATTAATTTTGGAAAGATAAAATAATTATTGTAGAAAATGCATACCTTAAAGTTTTGTGAACACAAATACGAGCAACGTATTGATTTAATCCATAATTTTTTTTGCTAGATAGATATATAGATCAACCTTTATTGGCATATAACATATCTTACAAAACCATTTACAGTCTTATAATATATATATCTACTAACAACCCATTTATAAACCCTAAAAATTTACTCTAAATTAACAAAACACTGCACTTCAAAATTGTCAATTTCAAATTATAGATTTCTTCTCCACATATTCCCCACTGTAAGAAGGAAAGGCTGTCCTACCACTTTTTCTGATTATATTCGATATGCCCCTTACCTTTCTTCACTTCCCCCCTATCTGCACTCTAAATCCACTAACACCCCATCTCCTTCCTTTCCTTGTTCCATTTTCAGTCTACCACCCATTCACCCTCTTCATATTCCTTTTTCATTTTCTCTTTCTTATCCCACTAAGAACTCTTTTCATTATAAACTTTCTTTCCCACTCCCCAAACTTTCTTTCCCACACATAATTATTTTAGCTATATTTTTTGGAAACGTAAAATAATTTATTAGTAAGCCACGAAGTTTTTAGTAGTAAATCAAATGTAAAACTTTATTGTGATTGTCAAAAATTTAATACATTACCTGGGATAAGTTATGTTCTCTTCTTTATTTTGTACAGTATTTTTTGCAGAATTCGTGCATCCATAGCGCACAATTTGTGCACAGTGCACAATTTGTTTTTTAATTAACTTCAATTCTGCTTTAAAATAAAGTTTAATTAAATAGCATTGTTTAAACAACCGAATATTATAAGTAAATAGTATAACATTTAGATTAATTTAGAGGCAACAGGTGACAAAACAGTGTACCAATATGGCGGCTCTAACTTCATCTATTAGTTCATATGTTACTCTTATACTTATTCTGTGTTCGTTGCTTATAACCATAATAAGAAATATTTCATGCAAGGTTATAATCGACATTTTTACATACTAATCGTGTTCCATTTGATAAAGAACTAGTGCACTATTCATGGCCTCTTTCAGTATGACATTACACTAGTACTAAACTCAGTGTTCCATCGAATGGAAAACGCTAAAAGATAGAATGCGAGAATTACACAATGGTGGCAATTCGACCCAAAATAAATTCGCTCTCGGTTTCTAATCTTGATTCAGAGGGTTGAAAAAAATACGACTGTCAGGAACTGTAATAAAAAAAAGGAAACTGTAAAAAAGATTTAAATTTTTGATGAAATTTGACATGTGAGTCAGTGAATTTTGAACAAAACAAGTTTGTTGGGTTATTTACTTAAGAGTAAGTTACAAAGAATTTTGAAGAAATATAAGAATTTACACAAAATAATTGCAAATTATAAGTATACTAATAATAATAATAATAATAATAATAATAATAATAATAATAATAATAATAATCGAAAACATTTTATACTAACCAATTAAAAAAATTAAACAACTTATGCTAAAAATGATCGAAAATAAGGAATAGTAAAGTAGTTTTGAAATAAGTAGTTTTCGTTTTTACTATATGTTGGCTTGCTAGGCATATTAATAGATGGCTCTATTAGTACCTCCGCAAAAATTGACGTTTCTGCTGTTTTTGTCAAGGAGCTGTCAAAAGATTTATGATATCTTTTCGCGAATAGCGAGTCGCATTGCGGCAAAGTCATATGAGTTCAATGAGTTTACCATAAATAAAATTTAAGTAAATGCATAAAACACGTGCGAAAGGTTAACGTGTCTGATATTTTATCACATTGTGGAGACGTTAACAATGCCACACAGAGCGAAATCTAATGATCTGGAGCATTCGCACTTCCATGAACTACCCGCAGAAGATGAGGAACGATTGGGGAAGATATTTGCGAATCTTGATAAAGATAGTGATGGAAAAATTGATATTCATGATTTAACGGTAGCTCTTAAAGATTTCGATGTGCATCATCAATATGCTGAGGTAAATAGTTAAATCATCTTACAGTTGTTTATGTTAAGCAGCAGTTGCTAATGTGAGAGTAAATTTGGAGTCTGGCGTTTTATTAATAGTTATTCATAGAATTCCCAATGTACACAATTATTGTTAATGAAAACAGTACATGCAGCGGATAGTAGGAACATATTTTTAGGCTATTGTAATAGCTGTGTCTGAATATTTGAAATTAAAATGTGCATTGTTTATCGGAATCTACACATAAGTAGGTACTTTCCGATGCGATAAAGTTAAGATAAAATTGGAATGTATTCATATTAGTGTATTTTTATATCCTACCTACGGTATACCTCGTGTTAATATGTATGTTACTGAGGAATGCTTGCAAAATGTGTGGTTTTCGTGTTTCAATTTATTTTATATGCATAAGGTTTTCTAATGTCTGGTGGACATCTAACACTTGACAACACATACGTATTAGTGATGTATTTATTATCTATTCATTATCAAAACAAAAGAGATGATAAAAATGGATAAGTAATTCTCAAATATAATCTACTTATCAATATGAACTACACGAGATAGAAATGTTGTCTGATAAAATTTATTATAACATTTAATGCATTCATGAAAATGATGCATTCCTTTTACAGTAAAACTCCACTTAAACGGGCTATTTAAAACGAAATGGCTCGAATTAGTGATTCTATCGTGTGACTGAACTATTTTAGAATTGAAAATTATTACGCTAAATATGTATTTGAGTGATTTGTTAATTCAGACTTCAATCGAAATAGAGACATGTTCGGAAAACCGAACACTTTTATTTTTAAATACAAATTAAAATGTGAGGCTTATTTTTGTTTTGTTATTAAAATAAATCTTACGGATTATTTAACCTAATCTCAAAATTTCAGTTAGATACGACAAGCTGTTTGTCTTAAATTAATTATTAGAGCCGAGAATCAAGAACAACGCATCGCTGAGTTAGTTTTTTGTTGGGTTGTAGGAGTTAGCTGTTGATTCAACACTACATCAAACGGCAATATTTCGTAGGTCTTGTGAATTCTGACCTGTTGTATTAATCCCAGTGACAATTTCATGATCTCAGCACCACAGAAAGTATTTACTCAGTGAAATATTAGTAGACCAACACATCAAAGATGATAGGCATGTAACCTATCACGAGATTTAGAACTATTTGGGTATTTTAATGATTCGATTCAAAAGATTTTACATGACGAATTGGCCATTTCCAAATGGATTAAGTATCTTTTGAGTTATGAACAAAAAGCGTTTTGCTTCAATTAGTGCAAAAAATCTTTTAGTCGGTTAAATCGGGGAAACCCCAAATACCTTTTTTTACATTAAATAACCCGAACAGCTTTCGCCAGGACAGCCCAGATTTTTAACGATTTATCCCGTGTCCTGCGGCGTTGTAAGACTAGTGAAATTTGTCACGTGCCCGAGATAGATGTAATTTTACAGCTTCTAACTTCTATGATTAATTTGATTAATAATTACTATGTTCAAATAAATGAACCAAATCAATTGGTATGTTCTTTCTTCATCATATTTGTTTTCTCTTTTAGAAATTTCTTAAAGAGTCAGATGTAGACCAAAGCGGAGATATTTCATTGGCCGACTTCATACTTTATGTCAAAGAACACGAGAAGAAACTTCGATTGCATTTTTCCCATCTAGATAAAAATAAAGATGGTAAGTTTATTTAATCATTGATATTATATTTAGAAATACGTATTTGATGCTTCCTTTTTTCTGTAGAAAGCTTTTTAAAAGTTTATATTTAAATCCATTAAATTCACAGAACTTTACTACTTATTTCTTTTCAATAATTTTTTACTACTTCCGTTTTGTTTTTCATGTTAGGCGTTACATGAAAGGCTTCCAAATCTATTCATAATAAATTTTGTTATACAAAGTTATAGAATAATAAATGTTAGAATACTTTCAAGATTGCCTTATGAATCTAAAATATTGAAAATTCATGAATTTTCTTTAAATTGGAACTTAATTTATTAGATCGGTGTATAATTATTGCAGCTGTTTTTAAATAAATTTTATTCTCAATAAACAAATCACAACATTTAACAAAAACATTTAAATGATTATTCCGGAATATATTCACCATCGACTTGAATTACTGATCCCAATTTGCTTGACAGCTGGTCGATTCCAAGGACGAAGGAGTTGATGTTCTTAGAGACAATGCATTCTTTGATGGTTCCTACCAAGTCTTCGTAAACTTTGTTCCGAGCCAATTTTTCAGCGATCGATTGACGTGATAGTCCTTATGCCACTTCTGTGGGAGAATATGGCGATTCGACGACACGATGCTCAACACGTGGACATGCGTTATTGTCATGGGGGATGATAGATAGATAGATAGATAGATAGATAGATAGATAGATAGATAGATAGATAGATAGATAGATAGATAGATAGATA
>WYDF02258079.1:0-19622 GCA_009867245.2 Adranes taylori
TAGCGTGGACCACACTCTATTCTCCTGCCAAGGTTGGATAGCCGAAAGGCATGTCGCAGAGGTATAAAGTGAACTAAAAAAATATATTTTTTGTCACCATAAATAAAGTTGGTCATAAAACTGTAAATGAATATTTCTTTGTTTGTATGTCCCGTATGCGTTCCTATGCCATTCATCCGATGAAACTTTCACCACATATTGTTGGCATAGAGTTATACCATGTGGATCCATACCTGTTGCCAACGAGGCAGGAGGGAGGGGGGGTTGCCTCGAGAAAAAGCAAAAAATCTGTATATATAAATATGTAATCGTAATACAATACATGATATAAAGTGCTACCCCCAATATTCCCCTACCTCACCAATCCCATGCCCCTTCCTCTCCCGCAGACCATAACCGTTGTGTACACGGATATAAATAAGCTTAATTCTTCAGATAGTGAAGATGAAGTCGATGTCAACGATCAAAAGAAATGATGAACATATTTCAACTTCAAGCACCTTATTCGGTAAAAATGGAACTGTCTGCAATTCTGAACCACTAATGCGACGGCAAACACTAAGCCAGAATATTTTCGCGAAAAACTTGGACCAACCAGGTGCACAAAAAATCTTTCGCCACCTGAAGTGTTCAAGTGCATTCTATCGGACGCAATGTGTGATCTAATAGGTAGGCAAACAAATAGAAAAGCTATAAAAGTGTATGAAAAATGGAACGCTGAGCCCCGAGATAAACCAATGAAATAATGGAGCAATCTAAATGAAGAGGAATTTATGAGCTATTTAGGAATACTCATTACGGCTGGACTGCATCATTCTAGTTCAGAATATGTCAGGGAATTAGGCGAAGTGATGCTAATCCTTTGTATAGAGCAACTTTGTCTATTACTAGATTTGCGAAATAAGTCGGTTTATTCGATTTGACAATGACGAAACTAGAAAAGAACGCTTACTAACCGATAAAACAGCAGCTATCGCAGACATTTGGCTCGTGCTGAATGCCAATTTACGCTCACATTATGTTCCATCTGATTGCATAGTTATTGACGAACAACTATTTCCATATAGAGGCAGAACACAATTCACGTAATACATGCCATCAAAGCCGGCAAAATATGGAATTAAAATTTGGTGGATATGTGATGCCGAAACATCCTATCAACTTACAGGTCAAATATATACCGGAAAGCCAGTTACAGAGCGAGAAATAAATCAAGGAGAACGAGTTGTACGAGATTTGGCAGTTCTCTATCAAAATACGGGTCGTAATATTAGTATGGACAACTTTTTCATGTCTTTACCTATTGCGCGACTCTTACTGTCGTGGAATTTGTCTGTGGTTGGTACTCTAAAAAAGAATAAGGTATGCATACCACCACAAATGATGGCAAATAGATAACGTGAAGAATTTTCTTCTATTTTTGAATTTAGTGAAGACGGAAAGGTAACGCTATCAAATGTACCAAAAAAAGGTAAATCCAAAAAAAAAGGTAAAAAAAAGGTAAAAAAAGGTATGTACCAAAAAAAGGTTATTGTCAACAATGCACAATGCAGTGTTTCTGGACCAAAAAACAAACCAGAATTAATTAATTATTATAATTCCACTAAAAGTGGAGTTGATAATATGGACAAATTGTTCAAACATTATTCAACAAAACGCAGAACACTTAGACGGCCGTTCGCAATATTTTATAATATTATTGATATCTCATGTCGCCTGCAGTCGTCAAAATTTCTATAAGGATTTGGGACGGTATTTAGTAATGCCATCTATAGAAAAAATATCACAATTGCCACACGTTGTGAAAGTGTTTTCTACAAGGGTCGCCATAGAATCCATGATTGGTCACCCAATTGTCGCAGGGCCATCAACAAGTGTTGTTCGACAACAAGACACCAAAGAATTCAAGCCCGTTATAGGATCATATTATTTATGTCGGTCACAATACAAGAAACAAAGAAAAACAAGAAAATCTTGCTGCGTCTCTACGCGCCCCATTTGTGATCAACATGCCGAAATGATAACAAAATGTCATACTTGTGAACTGTAATCAAATACTGTAAGCAAATATATACTGTATTTCAGTAAAACGAATATTTTTTTTGTATTATTTAATACGAAGCAAATAGAACATCTTGTCAATGTAAAAATATCAAGGTAAATGTGTACCTAGCCGTGTTGAAATGTACTTTTAACTTTAGAAGTATAAATTTTAATTATTGGGTAAAGAAATCTAATAGTTTGTTTTCAAAGTAACATTAGTATAATTAATTCTAAGATATTTATAAAGCACAACAGCATTACAGCACTATAAATCAAGAAAATACTGTACTAGATACAACTGTACCTATCTGTGTACACAAAGGTTTAGAAAAGGGAAGTCGAATACGTGACGTGAAATGCTATATGAAAGCTATCGTTAATGTTATTCTTGCAAGTATTTTTAATTTTACCTATTATTTAACATGACGAGATCAGCCATCCACGAGTTTTTATCTTCAGCACTTTTGGCGCACAAAATTACTGGTTGCTGCGTTCGTGGCACTATTTCAAATGCATAACGAAGTTCATCCGTATCCTAAATTAAATTTAAGAAACTATCATTAGCTTACGCAGTACTTGATATTTACGATATCAGAAAGTATAGAACGGATTCTGTCTAAATATTAAAATTTTAAGTATACCTGATGATCGATGATTTCTAATTTTCGTATGAAAAATCGCTCTTTCAGTTTACATTCCGGATGATGTGAAGCATAGACCGAACTTTGTCGCCGTGATGAAGTGTTTGGTTTGCAGAGAATCATAAGACCATCAAATAGGAATACTCTGCGCGCCGTTAAGCGCTTGCCGGAGCTAACTTTCATTAAAATGTCCTCTAAAAATATAATATACATATACGGTGATAAAAGTCAACTATGTTATGTAATATTCTATTTTATAAGAAAAAAAATTATTTATTGACAACATTAAAACCAACTGTACTATTTTGAAGAGATAAGTAGACTTAGCTATGTTTAAAAATTATGTACACTGTGAAAATTGGAGAGGTACCTTAAAAATAATTTAACAATTATTTAAAAAGTAATTGATCACATTGTTGCAAAAGATGGATTATTTTATGAAAGTTGTAACTAATTTAAAAAGTTATAAAAGCGCAACTAGTTCCTACCTCTAACAAACTCGTTACAACATTGACCTAAATCCTTTGCATCCCAATTTTCCACAATTTTTATTAATTCGTGTATCTTATCCAAGGCGACTTGACGTCGCGCTCTGGCGTGCATCTGTCCGCCGCCTGCAACTGTGCCGCCACCCAGTCCAGTACTGCCACCCATAGACAGCCCACAACCACCACCACCAACCACAAGTACTGGTTGTGAGGCAGAAAGATTACCCATACCTATTATAAAATAATATTCATATTAATAATTATCAAATATTTCGCTGATTCATTTAAAAATATATCTATCAACCCAGTTAAAAATCTGGTAAATTTACCAGCGAAAGGGTTGATTTGGTCGAATCATTAGACGGATGCTAGTATCTTGTATTGTCACTCGAAATATGCATATGTTAAAAATTTTAGGTCAATCGGGAAGAGGTTTAAATAACTGTTACCCGATTTGAAACGTAGATTAACCTCTAGTGTATTGAGTCTAATAATACTAAGTGTTTACAAAATCTTGTAGTCAGAAAAATAGAGATTTTATACGTTTTTAGAATAATAAATTAAATTAATTACCTGCTGCAGCTCCACCAACGCTTACCATCATGCTATTTAAACCGATGAGAGATGGTGAAACAGCAGCGGCCTGCTGTTGTTGCTGATGATGATGATGCAGTTGAAGTTGGGCACAGCAACGATTTAACGAAATTTGTAATGGATTCAACAGACCTTCAACTTGCATTAGCGTTTCGTACTCGGGATCTGTTTTACTCGTTTGACCGCGTAAAACCTATAATCACATGTTACAATACTTTCAATGAAACAAATCAATAATACTGTTATTATGCATTCGATCCGATTAATAAAATGTCATATATTAACTCTTAGATAAGAAAATGAAATATAATAGGATGTCACAAGCATTTGACTGTGTACAACTCTACACCTTACAATATAAAAGTCGCACTGAAAATTAGTGCCGGCATACGCGAAATTCCACAAACACGAGTAATGTCCTTCCTATGCAATCGAAAACAAAAAGAGTGTCTACATAGCACGTTAAAAACTAGCCATATAAAACAATATTGGTCCTTGGTCATGGAACGGTCATTCAACCTTAGCGTTTCCACGTGAGCGACATAATAAATTAAGATTTTTACAGACGTTAAGTTAGATATTGCCACGTACATAATAAATGAAGGGTTGAATTAAATATAATCTAGATGCAAGCAGGTTACCTTAGTTTATAAATTATATTCTAATAAATTCAAACGTTAGTCTATTACAATCGAGAAAAACGTATTAACTCCTAGAACTCGAGCGCAGTTGTTCAACAGAAAGCACCTGCATTCCATTTTAGAGAAAGAAAAGTTCACGGTCGTATTATTCTGCAGCTGTAGTCAGGGGGGCGGGTGTTTAGGCCGGTATTCTTAGCTAGGTTATTAAGAGACATTTCGGAAGCTTGTAGGATTATGTACCCAATATGGGTAATAGTAAGCGATTAAAAAAGTTAAAAGTATATTCACAGAATCGTTTTTAGTATAATAAATTATTCTAATGATAGAATAATTAGTGTGATATCATGTGAACAGAACATGATATCACAGATAATTACGGTATGGTACATGTATGTAAGATCTTTCTAAGTATTCACTTAACTGTTAAAATATAAGAGCGATCGAAAAAATTAATTTCTTTTAAGTAACTTTAATTAATTAATAACACTGGTCGACAAAAAAATGTTTGTTGTAACATAAAGCTGAATAGCATATTGTAGTAAAATGAACCTATTTAAATACGAAAATGGCAAAAAAAAGTTGTAACACATAAGGTATTTTTTGTTACATTAAATATACCACTAGAACGGCATCATTTAATATTTATTGAAAAAATGATTTTACAAGTTTTTTAACCATGTGTATCGACTATGTTTATAATTTATATTAAGTTGACATCTAAGAAAAAAGCAAACATCAAAAATATTTATTTGAAACACACTAATTCTATTTTTTTTTTCTTTTATGGGGAGTCACATCTTCTCTCTTCAAAAACCAAAAGTAATCGCCCATCATGGATGAATTCCATCGTCCTTGGCACCAAATTTCCATTATCCTGATATCGTGATGGAATCTTTCACCCTGCTTGTCGCTGATATCGCCCTAATACTGAGGAAAAAATGATAAATGGGAATGGAGAAAGTGAATTTTTAATGACATTCGGCAACCAAGCGATTTGTAATAGTCTAAAAGTTCATTAACTGGATCCATATTGTTGCATAAAAATCCCTTCACTACACTTACAAATGAATTCCAAGCTGTATGCTGTCACGAATGGGCAACTGGTATGGATGGTTTCAAATTTCCATTATGTAATAACTCAGCTTTTAAACTATATTTCGATGAGTCTATGAACAAGAGCCACTCACAGTGAACATGCTCGATATTGAGTTCCTGCATTAAACCATCGATATCAGTACACGTACATAACGAATTTTTCATATTGTGAAATGCATAAAAGTCGTAATTTTTGTTTCTTTGACTAGTAAGTTTCACTCCATAAGACGGGAATCAAGAAGATTGTTGTTTTGACAACCTCATCACGTACTAAATCATTTAGCTCACTTTGTACAATAAAATGTGACTCGCCGGAACTTTAGATATATTATAAAATAGAGTTTATTTGAATGTCCTATCTTTCATAGTTCTGAGATATATTGAAAAATATTTTGAAACTTGGAACGTGGCAAAGTCGGGTTCTATATAAAGCAGAGACATCGGACTTCCTCTATTCAACGCATAATACCATGCACTATATGCTTGCAAAATTTCAGCCTCCTAGTTTGAAAATTGATTTTTTTGTGAAAAAAATGTCCACCATATTAAATTTATAAAAAAAAAAAAATGAAAAAATCACTTTTGAGGAATTATCGTTTGCAGCTGTGTCCAGATCGGTCCTATAGGGAAGGAAAAATTCTTGAACATCCAACCATCCACACAGCCAATGAAAAAATAACTTTAAAAAAAATTGTTGGGGTAAATTGTTCCTTATGTATTACGTTCTTCGAAGCTGCCTGATGGTGCGTCATTATCTCCCAAACAATATCTTGCCAATCTAAAGGCGCAGTCGTCGGTATTTGTAAGTCTGCATTGTGACGAACAAGTCTTATGGCAGAGGGCAAATTCGGATATTCGATCTTGCGCTTTGAAATAACCTTCAGCCTTTGTCATGCAAAAATAGCAATCGTCGAAATGATTGGTGGGTTCTGGCCATATCATTGGAACTCCAAAAGGCATACTTTTTCTCTGCCCTTTCATCCACTGCACCAATGACACGCTAACACATGGGGAACACATTGCTTGTCTTAATCTCCGATTAAAACACCAAAATACATTGAATAAACTTTTTTCACATTTTCAGAAAATGGTCTGGCTAGTGACTTCACTAGAAATTCTCCAGAAATATAACAAAACTTGTCAGGAGAAATTTTGCAACCGCAGCGCGTTTCACTTGACATTTTCGTCGTTGAAAAACTTTCTTAATTACACAGAACCACTCAATTCGAAACTCAACCGAAGACTGGGTAAATCGTATGCGATGTTACCGAACGTGACACTTTTTCAGTATACTGTCCTTGTCTCGAGATTGCCTAGCCCTAAATAGCTGGAAAACAAGGATGACTTGTATGGTAAACATCGACAAATTTCCAAAAGCCCCAGCTGGTTCACGCTTCCGCCCCACCTCCGAAATGATAATTGCGACTCCATGCAATACGATTGAAAATTATGTGCGCCTAAATTGCTTAACCCTCCGTCAAACATCTTACGTGCTTGAACATTTTGAAGGGTATTCTCCGCCCCAAAATAAATACTAATTGCTATATCACACCCCAGTTATAAAATAAGATAAGATGTTTATTCGATTTATTCGTGAAATGTTACCTTTTTTCACAAGTCAAATATAAATAGGTCTAACATATAAATAACATAAATAATATCATTATGTGTTAACATATAGATATAACATAAATATACATAAATCAGCGATTCATGAGTGTCAGCCGGACCACAAATGAGATTATTATTAATATTATCTCCAATCGGTTAAGCCATCTTCAAGAAATTCGTTGAAAGTGAAGTATGCATTTTTGGCAAGTGCTGATTTTATATTTTTAGAAATGTATTAGTTGGATGATTGTGTAAGTTGTTTATAAAACTTTAGTGCAAAATAGTTTTCAAAACTTCGACTTTTATAGATTCTACTTTAAGCTACTATAAGTAATATCTATTTTGTGCGAATAACGAGTATTGTCATCATGCTGATCACTGTGCATTATATACTTATTTTCGTTGATTTTCGCATATTTAATACATTCGTGTATATATACATGGTATGGTTAATAATTTAAGGTTCTTAAATGCTTCTCTAGAGTCATCCCTGTATCCAAGCTTTGCAATTACTCGAATAATTCTACGTTGAATTTTAAATATGTATTCTGTATGGGCCGAATGACCCCAAGTCCTAATTGCATACGTTGCAATCGAGTAGAATAATGAATGATATGCAAGAATAATTGTTTCATTTGGGACTATTGACATCAGGTTTCTAAACATAAATACTACACTCGCTAATTTCTTTGAAACTTTTATGAAATTGTGTTCAAATGATAGTTTTGGATCCAAGTACACACCAAGAAATTTTATATATTCTGGATTTGAGAAGTTGTTTCTAGAGTTACATAAGCTGAATACTACTACTTCGTTTTTTTGTCAAATTTAGGTACATTTTGTTCATTTGAAACCATTTTTGCGTCCTAACTTGGGCATCATCAATAAAACTTTGAGCCGCATGTAAGTTACTGCATAATTTCAAGACAGTAGTATCGTCGGCATATTGAATTTCTTATTCGTCATTATTATCTAAACAAGAGTTTAAATCGTTCACAAAGCTTAAGAAGAGTATATTTCCCAAAGAGGAACTTTGTGGAATTCCAATATTACATTCTTTTCCATTCGATTTATTGTTTTGAAAATATGTTATTTGTTTTCTCTATTATAAGAATGATTTGAATGAGATTTACACTCTTATCTACCAAACCATATCTTTTTAGCTTCTTAACTAGAATGTCGTGTGATACACAATCAAATGCTTTACTTAAGTCACAAAATAAAGCACCAATATGTTGCTTTTCTTCAAATCCCTTATTTATATTATTTACCAGCTCACTAATGGCCGATGTGGTTAATTTTTGTTCCTAAATCCGAACTGAGATTATTCTAAGAGGCCAACATCTTCAAGGTATTTATATAATTGTTTATATAATATTGTTTCAAATATTTTTGATACTACTGGTACTATAGTGATGGGTATGTAATTAGACACCTCATTAACGCTTTGGCATTTTGGAATAGGTGTAATTTTACATAGCTTTAGTGCATTAGAGTACCTTGATTCATTCAAGCATTGATTAAAAAGTTTAGTTAGTGGAATGTAAATAGTATTGCGAGTTACTATTTTTTAGTTTTAGAATTGTGTCTCTCATTTCAATAAGTGAAGCTTGATTAAATTCGAACGTGCCTTGTATATGCTTAACAGAACTTATTGGATCAATGTTCGTTATCGGTATCATTTTTATAATATTGGGAGCAATAGTCGTAAAATATTCATTTAATTGTTCAGGAGTTAATACAGGTATATTTGTTTTTGTGTGCTTTGTTTTTCTGTTATTATCGATTATTTTTGAGGCAGTCTTGTTTTTATTTGTTGCTGATTTTATTATCTTACTATTTTTTTCTAACTTATAGTTTTCCATCTTGTACCTATAGAGAGAACGGTAACTGTTGTACATATTTACATTGAATTCAGTTGGTTGTGTGTACTTTATGTCATATAATAGGTTTAATACATCCCTAATCTATTTCAGGTCATTATTAAACCAATTATGTTTTTGCTGTGGTTTATAAGTTTTTAAAGGATATGCACAATCACATGCTCTGATTACCGTATTTTATAATGTTTTAGTTTTAACTTTGATGTCGATAGAATCGTTTTCCATACTAAAATATTCATCAATGCTGTCCCGCTATTACAAACAGTACGATACTAGTTTTTATTTTTTATTTCATTACTCTGGTTTACGTTTATATGTATAGATATTGCTTTGTGGTTATATATTTTCCAATCCGTGACTTCACATTGATCTATATCTGTAATGATTGTTATGATGTTATCTATACTACATTTAAAATTTCGTTCAATGTATTCAAGAACACAGGATAGGTGGTCTATATATTGCTATAATGATTATGTTTTGTGTTATAACTCCTATAGCGACGACTTCACTTTGCGTTCTTTGGAGACTCTGGTAATATCATTTCTTTCCTTTGTGACTATACTGTCTTTATTAAGAATTAATACACCACCATGTTTAGCATGGAAAATAACTACATACGTTGTATCCTTCAATGTTTATAACAGCTGATTCCGGGGCTGACATCCATGTTTCACTTACACATAATATCTGTACATCACTACATTTTAAAATCACTTCATTCATTTTATTTCGAAGTGAACATACATTAACATGAACAACACTAAATGTTTCTCTTGCGGTATTGTGGCTTTCCATAAAGTTGATCAGTATAATTAAAAATGTCTGTTGATCAGTGTAATTAACAAACGCTAATTTGACCAAATTTGTCTAATCTTTAATATTAATTATATTTTATAAAATTAAAATGGTTTCTTTAATTTAACTCCGATAAGTTTTAATAAGTTTCAGAAGGTTCTGGTACTCCTGATTCATCTGATCGGGATTCAATATCAAGTTTTAAAAAGCAAACTAAATATATAAATGATTCCTGTATTTATTAAAAATAGTGATAGTCGTTAATTAAAACATATTTGTGGATAAATAAGCGATTTAATTAAAACCGCGTACACCTAGTATTAGAAACAAAACTTGCCTTAATATACTCGAAATAAGTGAAACAATGCCGAACGGGGCCTAATAACAAAGCAGGCAGATAATATTTGAGAGCCAACTTCATGCCTTGGCCGGCTGTTGAAAGAGCGCTGTCGACGTCGGGCCGAGACAGTAAACCATTAAGCGTGTCACGACATTCGGGCGCTGTTACATCACGCGCATATCGCGTATACACATCAAATTCGGCAGCTTCCGTTAATTCTATGAAAAAGAAATAAAATGATTACTTTTTTATCGGGAAATAAAATACTTGTAAAATGTTTGGGTGGACGGAGGAGTAAAGGTAGAAGCAAGAAACTGGAGGGTGTGTATGGAGCAGGGAGGAAAAAGAATTAAGATCACGGCGAGGATAGTGGAGGAGATAAATAGAAGGGAAATGTCAAAATATGGTAATAAATAGGAAAAATATGGGAAGACGGGACAATGAAAAAATGAACCGCATATCATTTCATGTCATTACATATAGCTTTCGTTTATTTTATTTCTTGTATTTTGTGTAAGAAATTGATTGCGATATAGCTTTTGAATTTCCAATTTTAGTTTGTTATGTTTACAATAGATATGAATTGTGATGTTTGATTTGTAACAGAATAATGATACAAATTATTTGATACAGAATATTTTATCAGTGGCGCATTTTTGTTAAACATTATACTTGCTATAAAATGTGCTTATCACGAATTTCAAAATTTTATGTACATAAAACATCAATAATAATTAATTCAAAAAGCGATCCAACTAATAGATGCTGTGTAGTATATTATATTTATTTAAACCTTCCTCGTACATTTAGATGAAGTACTTGCATAATTATTTTAAAATAAAATACATGACATGAAAATTTAATTGATCTATATAAATGATTTTGAAATGAATAATATTTGTTGGGTTATTAGCAAAAACGAAATATATAAGCATTTTTTATTATAGAACATTTGAAAATTGCAATTATATGCTGATTTAGAAATATTTCTTTTAAAATTGTTATGTAAGTATTTTAGAGAGAATAAAGAGTTACTAGCGGAAGGCGGTTCAGGAAATTAATTAATAAGAATCTTTAAAAGCATTCAGACATAAAATCATTTATAAGTTTACATATCACAACCTTTCTGACTTAAGTTCTTTAATCATAAATCCTTTTTTGTTGTTTGATGTTAAGTCCTTTACATCATTCATAAAACATTAAATTTGTGCATTTCACCGATTTTGTTGTTTAATTAATAGATATAGTTTTATAAATAAACATCTTTAATTTCAAAATCCCAACTTATATTCGGTCATATCAAAATTAAGTTGATCCTTCAACCTGGATTAATTTTAGTTGATCCTTCAACATATTTAGTCGCAGGTCAACATAGAATATTATTTTTTGCCAAAACAAGAAACTTGGAAAGCAAATGAAATATGTACTAACCGTCCTCGTATTATAAAGTGTAAAGTTTGGTAACTCAATATATTTAATTATAAATGTTTAATGATAAAAAAATATATACATGAAATACCTTCAAAACAACTTCCAATATAAGGCATTTGTTCTTGGGCCATTTCCATAACATCTTCTAAACTTCCCAAAAGCGTAACAGTCAATTCGTATATATCCAAAATGTTTGAAAAGATGATATCCAGTTCTCTTTGATCAGCTTTCAATTTTATTACTTCCTCTCTTTAATTATAGAAATACATATTCCATTAAAATCTGTTTTAATTATAAAATTAAAAAGAAAAAAGCAAAGAAATAAAAAAATACCTCGAATAATACTAATAATTCGTTCCGATCATTTGCATTAGTTTCGTGATTATAAAAAAGTGGCGTGTCTAGAAGCGCCCAAAAGGGGAAGCTGAAGAGTAAAATAAAGTCGCGGGTAAAAACTTTTTCATGCAAAAAAGACAGCCCATAAGAAAATCTTACCTTACTTAAAATGAAGTGCCGTACGTCGATTTTCTTTTGCAAACTCATCTCTAATGTCATCATAAAAACTTTTTTCACGAGCAAATTCTTGCACTAATTTCTTTGCAATAAAAATTAATTCCAAAGCAGAAAATCTTTCTTATCTTCTAGAATTCCTAACAAAACTTTTGAATCGTTTAAGCGCGGAAAAGGTACGTTCTGTAGACGCACTTCTGGCGGGGATAGGTATTGAGTTTCAATTCGCATAATTTAAGAATTGTAGAGCAAGCATGACCTAGTCCGCAATCTTAAAGCGATTTCCGTAACTCATTAGTATTCGTTTTACTTAAGCCTATGTGAGATTTTCTAACCTATCCCATAAATTATTTAACAAGCAAATTTTGTTCTTCAAAAAAAAAATTTGAAATAAGTTCGAATCCTTGACTTCTCGAGTGAAAGCTAATCCCTTTAAAGGTACGAATCCACGATGATATATTTTCATGCGATTTTTGTGTAGAGAAACAAAAATTCTACCAATAACATAGTATCATTATGGAAATGGCCATGACAGTGAGAGATATGTGTCATGAATTTAGTTTCGTGAAAATTTTGTCGCTCGAATTAATTGCATCGTGTACACATGATATACGAGATATTTCATTATTTCATATGAAATGTATCACTCACATGCAATTGAGTTTTTGTCTCATGTCAAATTGTGAGGTTATGTTACGATTAAGTTAGATTAATTTCTATATAGTAAAATTGATTACACTTTAATTACTAATTTACATTTAATAGAAAATGAGGTCAAAAGAGTGATAAGTATATATTTTATTGACTTAATATAATATTTTATGTAAATTAATATAATATTTAAAATTATATTTGTATAATTAGTATTGTAAATAGTATAATAACCTATTTGTCAGTGCAACATTGAACAAAGTAGCAAAAAAACAAGATAAATACGTAACTTGGACAAGAGAGTCAATATTCCTGTTGACTGGGCTATATGAAGAACGACCCAATTTGTGAAATATATCTTCACAACTCTACAAAAACATAAGAACAAAGGCGATCGAAGAAATTTCAGATATTATGAACATCTGTGAGAATGATATTAATGACAAACACACAATCTTCATTGCAAGTTCTAAAGTAACCATCGAAAACTGTCCAAAATTAAAATTGCTCAACGATCTGACAGTTTTACACTAAAATGGAATTTCATCCATTCGTGTATCCACCATTGTTGTCTTCTTTTGATTTTATGAGATAAAATTGCTTAAGTTCATATCGCTGCTCTTTTTCTCTGTCTTTTTGGTGCCATTTTAATACTAATTGAAAATAACTCAAGAAAATAGTTTCATGAGTTCATTGAATTGACAAAACATTAAATTTTTCTATAATCAGCTAAGCAGAGACGCAGGATATGAGAGATAAAGAAAGATTTGTTCGTGATACAAATATATCATGATATGAAAGTCTCACGAAATATTGATATTTTTATCTCATCGTGGATTCGATCTTTACCATTCGTCAATTTCAGTGATATTATCTTCAATTACATTGTGTATTCTTAAATAGCGAAGCGACCAGCATTTCACAGGTATTTGTTACTCTGTAAGATCACAGCTTACACAAGAGGATCATAGCTTACAGCTTACTATTTTTAGTTCGAAACGAAAGATTTTTGTATTGATTCGATATTTGTATTGTTTATAGATTAATATGTTACAAATTTCATTTCATATACATTTTAATTCCACAATAAAACAGTATATAGTTTTACAAAATATCCTGGACACGCACTTGTTAGCGATCTCCGTATATAAAACACTATAGTAGCGATAAGTTACAACTTCGTAGCTTACAAGGCAACATGAGACATGTCAAGGAAGCAATATAAATGTCTAGACTAACATTTCCCGAACTTTATGAAGGGGGTTCGAGAAAAAAATATTGTAATGGCGGAATTTTAAATTCTAAACATAGTAAAAGGCTAAACAGATAGTTGTAATGAGACCAGACGAGACGTACGCGGAATAAGCTTGAAAGGACGAGAATACATCTGCTGATATAAAAACATCCAGTCACCAATAAGCACACGTAAGGAAGAGTAGAGTTGAACTGAATCATATGACGAGCTTAAGAATTGCGAAGAATATTTATGTAATAAGATTTAAGAATTAGATAAATATTAGTAGGGCAAACGCTGCAGTGTTGCTTGTCTACTTAGATATATTTTTAAGTATTCCATTCAAGAAATGTTATTTGCAAAACCACTGAAAATCTATAAGACAGATGCAGCAATTTCCGCGCTGATCAATGACTATTTTCAAAAAAAATGAAATAAACTGGTTTGTTTGTTTGGCTGTGTGCACAGATGGTGCGAAATCAATAACCGGTACATTTTCTGGTCTTGTCGCACTGGTAAAGACGATCAACAAGAAAACTAATGGACTCACTGCTTTCTTCATAGACAAGCATCGGTATGTAAGCGTTTTCTAGTACAGTTAACCAGTACTTTTAGCGACGGTAATTGTAAATTTGATAAAATCGAGCGTTATAAACTCTCGTTTAATGCATGAGTTTTGTGAGGACATTGAAAACCTCCACGTTTCATTACTAATTCATACAGAGATTAGATGGCTTTCTCATGGTTATAGATTAACCTGCTTGTTTGAATTGAAGTTTGAAGTTAAATCCTTTTTCTTGATCATCCTCATATACTTTAGCTGGAAGAACATGCATACTTAGCAGACATTTTTTTTTAAATTAGTACGATTATGTTTTAGTTTATCATTATGAACTATTATTTAATATGAAAAATAAATGTTAATAACAACCGCATTTTACGGTTTTATTTACTGTTACTAATGACTACTCAAGAGATTCGCCAATTTATTCTGGTTTTTAGAAGAGATTCGCAAGGAGAAAATGATTGGGAAACGCTGATCTAGACCGAAGGTTCACACACTTAAAAGTCTCAAAACAAAATCCATTTTCAAGGATTATAATGTGGAATATCATTATGCCAAACTTATCGAAGAGTAAATTAAGAACAGTTACTTTGAGAAAATGAATTGGCAACGTGTTCCCCAAACTTAAATTCTATTGAATATGTTTGTGCGCGTCTTAGGTAAATATCTTGTTGCTCAACAAATCTTTATTTCAAAGAATTCATCACATCCAACTACAATTCACTTTCAAATTCTCCCCTACGGGAAATGCGCTTCTTGAAAAATAGAAAGTGATTCAAAGGATAGTATAAACTTATCACGGCCATAATACGTAGAACCGTTTCACATACGACTGATGCAGCGCTATTGTATTAAATGGAATGGGCCATTGCACATGTAAGTGAGTCAACTGATGAAATCAGTTCGGGCGTCAGTCGAGCTCGAACTGACGGCGTACCATTAGGTCTGCTTCGGGCCAATAGTTGAATAGAGGTTTTCACATAGGACTAATCGTCCGCGTTATTTTAAAAATTATTGTTGCCATATAATATCCACAATGATCGCTATGACTTCGAAGAAGGAGAAAACTTTTCTTATGGATACAGAACTTATAATTAATATGGTTCAAGATTTGTACTTGGTAATATTCTTAAGTTTTTTTATAACAATAAAATATAAAAAGGTTGCAAAATAGTTTTTATTTTAACTTGCTTACAGTAAAGCTACTCTTAATCTTTCTACAGACGATCTGGAAACGCGGATGTGGTCATTACATTTTAAATCATTTTCCATTTTTGAATGAAGTTCATCAAAAGTTTTTATTGACATTCGGAAGTAATTAAAAAATTTCCATTCATCTTCTCTCAAGTTGGAATAGAGAGAGACAAAAGCACCTTTTACGCCTATAAATATATTTAATGGATGTACCCACATCGATCTGGGTTTGCTATTTCTTGTTTTACTTCGTTGCAATAATCGTCGAATACGCAAAGCGAATGCAACGCGTTCCACGGATTCATGTTGACCTCGTAGCAACATCTTTTACATACTGATTAGAAACTCATGTGAAAATATAGGTCTGATCATCAGTCCTGACTGGTTCTGACCATCAGGACTGATCATCACCATTTAATCAGTCGCGTGTGAAACAGCTCGTAGGCAACAGACTTTACTCTTTACTTACATTTAGAAGAGACTTAATCTTCATCTGTTATTTATTTCTTAATGCAAACCTTAGACAACATTGATATGTCTGTAGCGGGAGCTGATTTTAGAGACAAATGTTCTCCAATTTTCGAGTATTGACGTTGTCATGTGATTATTGTAGTCCAAATTTTATGACGTTTTTTATCACCTAGATTCCGTAAATTTCCATATAACTACAGGTATTCATATTTTTCTATAAAATGATCGATCAGATCATTGATCAGATCAATACGAGATCATATATGTGTTTGATCGCAGCACCTCAAAAACTAACTACTACATTACCAAGAAATAACGCTTCACTTCAAAAATGTTTTGTAAATGTGACTATTCAGCAATAAAAAAAATATGGAGAACAACATACCTAAAAACGCGAATAAGCATGTGCAACTCCCTGAGATACTGTCGTTCAGAGGCCATCAGTTCTCTAACCACTTCCTCATAAGTAAGACTGGTTCGAGGAGCAGTCGTAGCCACGACGGTGGGCATTGTGTCGCACGATAACGAGTTCGTAGAGGAGCCTTCATCTTGATAGAACATGTCCATCAATGCCTGAAATGCACATTAAAGTAAAACTTAAATATCTAAATAAATTTAAAATTGAAATTCATAAAATTATACATTTACATGTGTTTATAAATAACAAATTCGACATCGCAAAAAAACCTTTCTTAATTACTTATACTTTAAGGAATCGACCAGATTTCATACGTAAAGAAATTTAATAATTTAAAACAGCTGGACTAAATTTTCTTGGGGTGTTAATTCGATAAGTTAATCTTTTCGAAAACTACATATTGACTGCATGAAACATCCAATTACCTTAAAAAAAACCAGGCAGGGTATATTGACCATTTCGGGCATAGGTGGTGGTAGTCACCAGTACCCTCTGCTTCTCATGTACTGTGTACACATGTACTATTATTAGAGTTCTATAAATGTATATGGCAGACGAAATGACAACTTATGTGAGATGAACCATTATGGTGTTAACCCAACTCGACAATCGAGATGTAAAGAATTTTAACAATCAGTCTCTTTTCATTAACCCCCTAATTATACATACATACTCAGTTATTGGGGTGATTCCAGGATCCATATTTATCTATTTGCAGAGTGTAGCTCTTCACGAATTGATCATAAATATAAGAGGAAGATTAAAGAATAGAAAAAGACTTGAAACGTGAATATTATATTAATCGGATGATCTGCAGAAAAAGTGGTGTGCTATTACGTCGTAGATGAATTACGGTTAAAATAAATATAATTTTGTTTCAACAAAAGTCAGTGCTGCTTTACTTGACGGAGAAACTTATTACTTGCGCTTGTTCAAGGACTAAATTGTGAGAACATAAATAATAAGCGGATTATTATAATAATTATATAAATAATAATAAAGATAATAATCCGTCATGATGGCTGTAATAATTAATAAAACTTTAGACGAAAAGTTTTATAATAATTTTCGTGGTGCAAGAGGGTAGGAGGGGGTTTGAGATTTCATTATGGGATCACCAAGAGCAAGATTATGTAGAATTATCAGAACCTGAAGATAATGATGGGCTCTTCTTTGTTATCTATTAGCTCTTGTTCTTTTTTAGTTAAAGCGTTTTAGTTTTAGTACATGCGAACACTAACGTCCACATTAATATTTCTAAGAAGCAAACAAATTTTTCAAGAAGCCCAAGAAATGAACTCCGACAAAATAGTAATTTCGTGTTAGGATGGAAGACAAGTTCAACGTCAATATGTCCAAGCAGACTCAGTCGAAACACACTACCGTAGAAATCTTGTCTTTCCATCTTCATTACAATTTTTTTCATTTACAATTACAATTTTTTTTCATTTTCCTTTCACTTAAACAAAAAACAAGAATAAAACGAAAAAACAAATAATAGTAAACCAAACATAATAAACAAAAATTTTAATTTTTTCCCCTTTCCCTTCTTAACAATTTTGAATTTTTACAAATTTTTTTCTGAAATAACAGCAATTCTGAATGATATCCCGTTTTTCTTATTTCCGTAGTAATTATTTCCATTATTCTTATCCCTTTTATTTCTCTTCCTAAACGCTAATATTTCCAGCCAACTCCCGTTCTTTCTCTGTCCATACTATTCTCCAACATTCCTTTTCCCAGTGCTCCCATTTATCTTCATTCTCCTACAAATCCTTCTCCTACAAATCCTACATACTCTCACACTTTTAGACTACCAGTATCTATTACACCTTTCCTCATTCCCACGTCTGAAACGCGTTATCATGCTTTATCTTTCCGTACTAACTTTTGCCCTCATGTATTCCGGTAATCCTTCTCCATTACTGATACCTTTATTTATATTATGGTACCTAGTGTTCCTGAATTTTCTCCATTTTTCTTGCAATTCCACATAATTCATCCTCACTTCCACTTCATACACCACCTCATCCACGTTCATCATCCTCTCTATCCATATTTCCATAAACCATCCTATTCTTTCACATACTGCCCATTCATTTATGCATCTCCCAGTCCTTTCATCCTTTAAACTTTCAAGTATACTTTTTAATCTACCTAATCTATCACTTTCATTACCTTTTTGTGAGACTTTGCCATTTTCATAGTACCTTTATTCCAACACTTGTACTTCCCGCATTCTTGCAAAACAATCTCACTCGGTGTCGATTTTTCAACCCCGATTATTTTCTTCGGCATTCCAACTACCACCCACGCCATTTTCTGTTTCACTTTAACCGCACAAGAAATATATTTTTCTTCCGATATCTGCCTTTCAATCATTACTCTATGTGATCCTTCTGTTAAATACAGTTTTAACCATTTCTGCTCGCTTCCTGCGACCCCAATGTTTTGTAACTTAACAAATATATTACGATTCATTGTATCAAACGCTTTATTAAGATCAAAGCAAATGCCTAGTACTTGATGCAAGTTGTTTAAACCATCTAGTATTACTCTTAACGCTTCATGAATAGCACTTATTGTCCCTTTGTTTTTGTTTGTATCCTGTTTGGCTATTTGTATTGATTGTATTAACATTTCTCCAATATAGATCGGCAGTCCTATTTTATACTACAGTGTTTTGTTTTTCGGTACTGGTACTATTTTTGATAGTTTTAAGCTATTTGATTAAATGCCTTATTTAAGCGATCTACATTCAAATGAATGTACATTGCATAAAAAATAAAATCAATGCCATAGGAGCAGCTATTGAGACTTTTCCAGTAGACATCGCCTGCATTACTGAATATTGGCTATCATCAAATGAAGCATATCATTTCAAATTATTTAACTGGAAATCAGTTAAAATCCACTTTAGAGAAAAATTGAAGCATGGAGGAGTCATGATATGCAAAAATTCGCTACCCTGTGAAGAAATACATATTAATAACTTTTCTCAGGAAGGCCACTGT
>WYDF02258090.1:0-17400 GCA_009867245.2 Adranes taylori
TATATATAGACAATATATCATAGGCCATCATATTTTTAAATGCTCTTTTATAATGACTTTTATGAATTGTAAATCTACCATTTATTGATAAAAGTGATTGTAGTATTTAGAGAATAAATTCATGTTGTTTTTCTTGCAGGTATGTCTCACATCTAACAAAATTCATGTCATAAAATTTGAAAATTAGATGTAAACCGGATAATAATGGTTAAAAGGCCTAGTGTCAAGACCAATAAATATTTTTGAAGAAGAAGAAGAAAATTAGATGTGAGTAGATAATATATATATATAATTCTTATCATGCATGCTTTTTAGAATGAAAATATAATTTTTGTCCTACCCAATGGTATAAAAGCACGAAGATTTTGTGGGATAGATAGAAATCATATTGTCCAGAAATATTTATAAAAAAAAACATTTTATAAAAACTGAAGCCATGTCCCAGTAATTAATGTTGTAAAATTTATTTTAAACTAGTTCTAAAGCGTTTTAAATTTCGAGATCATTCTCCGTTATTGTTTATAGCATTGGTTTGTACCTATAGAACATAATTTAGAACACAAGCATTAAATTTAATCATTCGTCGACTATTATTTTGTTTTGGAAATCATAAATATCGAATTTCATTCCGAGAGAACTCTCTAGCCTAGACTTTCATCAACTCAACGAATATCCCATAATTCTTTTCTTACCGAAATACATAGAACAAAACAGAGCTATGTATACATTGTATACACATTTTAATGATTCACTTCATTAGGTTTTAGATGTAACACAAAACCGACAACCCTCAACTCATGACATCATTCAACTCACAAACTTACACCACAGCTAAACTAACAAACGACATATTTACACACAACTTTCAATACAAACCGAAATACACAATCCGAACAGCACAAGAACTAACAGAATGCTTATAACACATGGTGCTCTACTCGCGTTATTTTATAAAGCCATCCATTGCCGTGTGTAGTGGGTAATGACACATCGCCTGGAGCTGTAGATGGTAACTATGAGCCGGGGATGCCGAAGGCTCTCCTTTCTGCTTCGGTGGAGTGACAGGAACAGGTACATTGACTCACATCCGCGGTGTGCATGGACAGTGTTGTTTGATCGGCCTTTCAAAGATCTTGTCGCGTTCATCTGTTCTCTTTTGATACGTCAAATGTTTGGCGTCCCTCTTTTTTGCTTCTAGCCACCTCATTTTCTCATTGAAGAAAGTAGTTACACGGAAAGTGGTGTGAAATATAGTTATGAGTGAAAATAAAAGAATTAAAGATTAGATGGCGGAGATGATGATAGGAGTGCGAAAGATTCGGGCGAAAAATTTTTATAATGTAGTTTGTACTGATCCGATGGATAATTTTTGTTACTGACTAACTATTTGAGGTTAATTTTATTTCAAAATAAAATAAATGTGTTCGTTGGTGGCGTTTACTAGAACAATATCAGATTCGCTAGTGCGAAAGCATAAATGGCGGATCGTGTAAGCGGAAGTAGTAGCAGCACTTCTACCACACCGGAATCTTAGAAGCATTACATTAAAAACACCTTCTGATAAAATACGTTGAGTTAATATCCAATCAAATTCGTCGAAAGAACCAAAAGAGCACAAAGCTAAACGGTTTATTTAAAAACGCGTGGTGGAAATATCCGTTAACGCTTTTTCCAGTAAAACAAACTAATAGCAATAGCGAGCGTGCATACCAGAAATCACCCAATACAACAATATACTCTAAATGTACACATATGCTCACATATGTTTACAAGATAAAAGGATGCTGCTAGCTTTCGGCGAAAAGTCTTACAGCGTGTTTATCCTTTCAGAATATACATTTTGGCGTATGCATAAATATCTATATATTTTTTAAGCGGGTTGGGTGCTTGTTGACAATATATTTTTCTCACGTCTTGTTATCAGGTGCTGGATTTTATTTTAAACTTATTAATAAATCTTTATTAATATGAATTTATATTAATATTACTAATATTTGGTAATTAGTTATTACTAAGCTTGATTTATTAGCAGGTATATTATATTAGTTTAATAAAATTGAATTAGATTTGATTAGTCAATTTATATATTATATTAACGTGTTACTCATTGAATTGATGAATTATTAGAGAATTGCTTATTGCAAGCGTTAATTAATTGAATTAATCATAATCCGGTATCAACACTAACACAGACAATATTAGAAAATAACCTTACAAACACCCAGGACATTGCAAATATACAGAAATTAATCAAAATCTGCACAGTACAGAATTTTTGCACTTTTAATAACATAACATACAAAGTGGAAGACGGAACACCAATGGGTTCCCCAATATCAGGACTACTCGTGAACATATAAGCTACCACATTATACATAACCTGGCTAAAACATAAAGATATAGAAACGATACATGAACGACATATTCTCCATGTGGACGGGTCGCCAAGAAGAACTCAACAAATTTCACAAAGAAATCAACAGTATACAACCAAAACTAAAATTTCACTAGAAACAGAAAATGCTAAACAATTGAACTTTCTAGACGTCTCTATAACAAAAACTCCAAACAGCTTTAAATACGACATCTACAGGAAACCACCATAATTTCCAAAGACTTACATTATCCACCAGACCACAAACAATCAGCATTTCATGCATAAATAAAGAATTAAACATAATAACAGAAAGAGCAATAAATAGCGGATACAATCGAGACATAATTAACGAAACAATAAATAAAATAAATAGAAGATAAATAAAAAAACACATCAACGCACATACATTTATCTACAAAAAACACATATTTTCATGTTTCTAAACTCCAACACGAAATAATGAAACTAAGGAACATAAATACTAGTAAATATATACACAACGGATTTTTCTTTTATGAAAGCAGGATCGTGGTTTTGTTATTATTCTCTTTGAATAACCATCACACCCATTGTCTTAAAGGAAAAAAAATCTAGAAAAACAAAATTGTGCGAATGACTAATAAATCTGATGCGAATTCAGCAACCTTATAAATTCATGCTCGTTTGTTCATCTGCGCATACGAATAACTACTATTATTAGATATATTTCTGTATTTAGAAAGGAATGATATTTAATACGTATTCATTTGATAAATTAATATTGTAATTGAAATATGTCTTTCATAGTTATATGTTATGTATTAATGTGACTATTCCGTTAGCAATATAGCAGCATAAGACAGACTAAACTGTCTAATACATATTAGAGAGACAGCTTGCCACTTGTTTTTATATTAAATAAATATATACAATTTTAATAAACAATAAACTGTGTAAGAGACAATCATACCGTGCCGTATGTAATAAAAAAAGTTAGATATCTTAACAGGTGTGCAATAGAAATGCATATATCAATCTCGCTTTATTCATATGTTAACTGTGTGCATGCGGTTGCATGTGCTTACTAATGTATGACAATGTTAATAATAATTAATGAAGGGTGAAACGCATCTGTATGAAAGCGCGTATGCGTGATATAACTAATGCTAGTGGAACACATTGCTACACTCAGTTGTGTGTATTTCTGTGGAGTCAGTGGTCTATGTTAAGAGCGCTTGGTTTAGTATTTGAATGATGTTCGTATTTTGGTCTCATCGAAACCAGTCAGCCGAGAGTCTGTCACAGCCACCGCTCTACGTACAACCATCAGCGTTTTGAGTAAGCAATATTATTTAGCTTGTACTGTTTTCCGTTCTATTAGTGTGCTTGTATGTGCTGATTAGCTTTCTGAGTTATACTGTATGATAGACCGTATCCATGTGTTTGACTAGCTGTGCTTCTCACTCCTACCTATTCTTTTAACCTACTCCTATAGCTAGAGTCTATGCTGTGTGCTTTTGCTTCATAACCAACTGTAGACACTAGACATCGTGGCGTGTGTTCTTCAATTCGTCTCGTGTCTCAATAGTAATTCCTTTTATACCTCCTAGAGTGTATACTGTTGGCTTATGCTTTATAGTCAATTGTGGCACACACGATCGTGGCGTGTGTGCTTCACATCGCCTCGTGTCTCAATAGTAATCCCTTTCATACCCTTCTAGGCTCCTGGCATTGGATTCATTGCCAGCTGTAGGCACTATACTTATTTGTTGCTCATATGGTGACATTTATTAATTTGTTTATTAATTGACATTTTATTGTGTATTATTTTCGATCTTTGTCCGTTTATATTGTCTAAAAGAACAACACACGGTTATGTAAAACTTTTAATGCTGTTTCACTCATTAGTGGATAAGCTGATTTTCCAGATACCCCAAGCAAGAACGAGAAGCTCTGGACAACTCAGAAGACTCGTACGTACCCTAAGCCCTCAAAACCTCCGAGGACCTGAACAACATCAGTTAGAAGTGCGGTCTCACCTTAAATGGACCTGGCGCCCGAGAAAGATTCCTTAGACCGTAGTTATTTTGTATTAAATAAGATATTGGTTTGCGCCATTTTTTGTGACAGTCGCTAGGCTCCCTATTAGTAGCGTCGGTGCGGGAGTTCCGTTATATTTTGACGCCCCAAGCAGGGACGCCACGTAGACCTTTTGTCACTGTCACACAGCGACAACTCAAAGAGCGCGTTGTCGTCACACCCTTTCTTTTCGTTCGTAACATGAATATTGCTCGTGTATGATTCTCAACCAGGGGGTGGAAAGGAATTTTATATTGCACTGTTATTTATATTGCACACCTATATCAATATGGTTGTTATAGGTAAACAGATGTAAAACGCAATTACAGGTTTACAAATTGTTGTTTATTGTTGCAAATATTTATAATATTGTTGCAAATACTTAGAATCCTTATAATACATATAAGGATTCTAAGTGCGATTTTTAATTGACTAGCAAAGTATTGTGAAGCTTATTATAATTCAACAAATATTTATGATGATCCATATATCATATTCCATAAGCAAAGTATAAACATAAAAAGTATCGACCTAGATTTAAATCTTTGTCCCTGATGATAGTTACGACTGACTTTGGTGAACTTTGCTTACGATACGTTGACGCTCGAATTTATGTTGGTTTGATTATTGAAACGTCCGCTTTATTTTTCAGGAATGTGAATATGTTGTCGTCCAGCCATTGACTTGGTTCGAAGATGGAAATACATAGTGCATGATGTGAGTGGATTTTGCTTAAGATCTCTTAATCGTTGTCGAAGAGATCGTCGGTCCAGTGGTTAGTAACAAATGCTCTGCTTGGCTTGGTGTTTGACAGCGGCTTCCTCCTGTTCCAATGAAGTGTCGGTTGACAGGGGAAGGGCTGTAAGTGTAAATGCGAGAAAGAAAAGAAAAACGAGAAATTGAAGATAAAGAAATGTCGAAGTATAGGTTGTGTTGTACAAGTTTGATGTTTGGAATTTGTTCGTAGATATTTGTTGTATATTTAATTTCTGATAGTTGATTTAAAAATGATCATTAAATTAATATTGATTTTATGCTATTTTTGAACAAATCATTTGGACGGTTGCGATAAGCGCTCGCTGGCCGTAAGATAGATATGGTGGTTTTATAGTTAATTTTGTCTTCTAATAGAGCGAGGTTCTCACGTCACATCCGAAAAGCACAATTCCTAAATTGTCTACAATGATGTTAAATGCGTGGACCTTGAAAAGTTGGTTCTCACGTGTGGCTGGCCAGTGGCACTTTGCGTGATATTGTCGGCGCGATGGGCGATGGGCGCGATTTTGCTTCAAAATTTTAGGTAGATTCGAATTTCGTCCAATAAAAAAATTTCTTTGATCTATTTGTGATTTCTAAGGAACAAAATCGCTATATTTTGTTGATGAAAGCATAAGTAGTAGTATTTATAAGCGGTGATAGTAGAAGCTTTACTCCAGGAAAATCTTAGAAGCATTGCATTGAAAACGCCTTCTGCTAAAATGCGTGGAACTAATATGCAATCAGATTCGTCGCAAGCACAAAAGGGTGCACAGTTTAACGACTCGTTGAACATATAATGGGTGCAATATTGATAATGCGAAATGCGGAAATATCCTAAACGTGTGTAAATAAAACTTAAATAATTAAGAAAATTAAATAGAACGCAATAGAGGTCACTGCCGCGGCAATATTTCCTCTCGAATCGAATTATGCATTAAATCATATTTCCTCTCGAAAAATTATGCTCTTATCATTAATAAATAATATTAATAATAATAATAATATACAAATTAGGAAAATCGTATACAGATTGATGTAGAGTGGTTAATAATAAAATATACATATAATTATTCTCCGCATTTAATATAGTGACAGCCTTATTAACGTTCAACACAAGTTGGTCGTCTATTTGTTCTATATTATATTATGTGTTATACATGCTGAGTATTGAATTATGGTTCTCTTCGATATTATACCAGAATTTAAAGTTGGGAGTAATTCAAAACGAATTATGTGCCATCTAGTGCTATAAATTTAAATTGCTTTTATTTGAACTTGTCACAAGAAATGGTGTTGTTATTATAAATGTGTATATACACATTTTGAATATCCTGAGTATCATTTTACACAATCGATGATATTTTCTGTTCATAGTTCGTACACATGTGGCAAACAATATGCTCGTGCACATTGAATATCTTTTCTTCTCTTTATTGCTCTTTTTTGTTTTGAGAGGTGGAGAATTAACTATCAAACAAGGAAGTGTACCCGATGCACACAAATGTGTGGGCTTTAACCCACTAAACTTCACCCCACGTTGGAAATTTGGTTTATAGGAAGATGCTGGAAAGTACTTGTCAGTCTTTTTTAGCCTTGGACTTTGATTTGAGTAGGTGTTAGTACAGTCCTGGACATATTATTTACATGTTCATGTTGGAGTTCACATACAGTTGATTTTTATTTAGTTTTCAGAGAATGGTCACCTGTTACCTTAACTTATCTGAGGGTATTGCTATCAGTTAGTCTTATCCTTATTTCAGTTCTCTTTAGTAAAAAAAATTGAACTGTTTTGAACAGTTTAAAGTTGATGAAAAACTTGAAATTTTCTTACTCCATGATGGAACCGACAAACTCAATCAACAGAATAATCAAAGAATCTCAATATTAATTGATTCTATTCTAATTTATTATTAACTGAGAACAACTTTTAATAAATACAAATGATACAAGTAATACAAATGAGCTTCTTACCAAGACGGCTGCTACTTGACTTAATTCTTTTCACTCTTATCCAGAGCTTAGGGCTTTGACGAAGTTTCTTCAGGGCACTCTATTTCTAGCAAGGATCTTTACCTCTGCAAAAATCTTTTCTTCCTTCTTTGCCTCTTTATCTACGGTTCCAGTCCTTCTCCATGATGTCCTTGGGTTTTCACGTTTCCTTTCCCTCTGCTGATTCCAGAACAAAACTCTTCTCCCCACAGCATACTGGTTTTTTTTCGGAGGGTATGACCAATCCACCTCCATTTTCTTCTCTTCAATTGAATGGAAATGTATTCCTCTCTCGTGTTGGTTCCAAAAATCTTCGTTACATATTACATTTGGCCAGAAGATTCGGATAATTTTTCTGAGGCATCTATTCAGGAAGACCTGCAAGCTGCTGGTGATTTTGGAAGTGACCTTCCAAGTCTCACAACCGTATAATAGCACTGCTTTGACGCTGTTTAACATTTTTTAGCAAAAAGTGGAAAATCTAAAAATCTTAGCCATAGGCTTAATTATTACACATTAATCACTACATGTAATGGAAAACGGTGAAGATTTTTCCAGAGACAAAACGCTGATGAAAAATTCGCTATCAACGATCAAATGAACGGAGGAGGTGATGCACTGCACCGAGACAGCGGCAATGCTGATACACCAGAAAAGGATGATGATAGAAAATTATTTGTTGGAGGATTTAGTTGGGAAACCAGAGACAATGAATTACGTAATCATTTTGGTGCATATGGAGCTATTGCGAGCATGAAGGTGAAGACAGACAACAACAATGAGCTGATCAGATGGGTTTGCTTTTATTGTAATTAATGCGACTAATTCCATAAACAAGGTGATCGCTGCTGGTGACCATGTCATCAACAATAAAAAAGTTGATTCGAAAAAGCCCAAAGCACGCCATGGCAAAACTTTCGTCTGAGGTCTTACCACAGCTTCAGGGATGATGATATTTAGAATTATTTCCGTCAGTATGGCACCATCGTTGAAGTTGAAATGCCATTCAAAGAAACAAAGAATCAGAGGAAAAGTTTTCGTTTCATCACATTTGACTCGGAACAAGTTGTTATCGAACAGCTCAAGATGCCAAAACAGAAGAGCAAGGACAAGGAGGTGGATGTAAAGAAAGTAACTCCTGATGGGTGGAATGATGGGTATGCATGGCATGCCGGATAATATGACTACGACACGCGCCGGAAATGGCAGTCGTGGCGGAATGCGTGAAGGTTCAGATGCTGGAGGATATACGCAAGGCACTTGGAGTCAAGGTGATGGCGTTGGACCATATGGTGCTTGTTATGAACAAAATTTACCAGTAGTTATGAGTACTCCGGCCACAGAAATAATGGCGCTGTCAATTATAAAGCTGGTAAGCAAAGCGGCGGTTGCGGATGTGGGAGAAATCAGAGGCACCAACCTTATTAATTACATAACACAATGCAAAAAAATTTCATTCTGTTCAACCATTGTCATTCATCGGTTAGTATTTAAAATTATTATAATTCATTAATATAGGATTGCTTGAGTGTGGGACGAGGTGAAAAGTACTACCTTTCGAAAGTCGTGGAAAATTTTATTTGGCTTAGGTTGATCCCCTAAAAAATTACCAGAACAGGAGAATGTCAGCGAATTAGTTCAACTAGCCACAGAGCTACCTCTTGAAAATCAAATCAAAAACGATGACATTCGTGATTGGTGCAATGCCCAGATGGCAGATGAAGATTGTCAATGAGAAAATCATCAATATGGTTAACACTGCTAAAGACAGTGAAGAAGACGACGATACGGATGAGATCACATTCCGATGGGTTGAAATTGATCGACGCCGCTCTCGCATACTTGGAACAACAAGAAGAGTGTACATCAAAGGACATACCCTATCTTTAGCGTAGGCGTAACATTGTATCATCTAGAAGAGGACCGATGTTAACCCAGAAAGCAATTGAAGACTTTTTTAATAATTTCGTGTTTCTACTTGCTTACAGGTCTGTAATTATCTTTATTTTATGTTTTTTTTTCATAGAATAAACCAATTTTCGAATTGTCCGAGTTTTTCCGTATCCGAGGTGGTCTCGGTCCCAATTACCTCTGATAATCGTGAGTCTACTGGAATTAAAGACAAAGTCGAAAACTTCTTACTTAATGATGTTAAAATATTAATGTACTAGATGATAACCCGTCGTAAAACGAGTATCCATTATCAGGTCATATTTTATTTACCCAAATGAGTTGGGTTATTTGACCCCTACCGGCCTTTTCCGTAATCCAAAATAGTTGGATTATTTGACCCCTGACGACTTTTTTCGTAACCCAAAAGACTTGTGTTATTTGCCCTCACCCTACCTTCATTTTTCCATAACCCAAAGAAGTTGGGTTATTTGAGCCCTACCTTTTTTAATCCATGGGAGTTGGGTTATTTGACCCCTTCTAACTTTTTGTAACCCAAAAAACTTGTGTTATTTGGCTCCTACCGGTGTTTTTCGTAACCCTAAGAAACTTGGCTCGACTTGGGTTCACTTGGGTCAACTTGGGTCAACTTGGGTCAAAAGCGTTCCAGACAGACGGACAGGCAAAGCTAGACATTTATTTATATACTTGAATTCTTTTATTAATAGTAAGAAACTATATGCGTCTAGCTTGAAATTTATGGGTTTTTTTGGATTTTATTGTTTCACACAGAGTAAAGTTCACACAGAGTAAGGTTCACACAGAGAAAATTAAGTTATATAATATAATCTAACATAATAAACAAAATTTAATGCACGTCACTGCTAGTATTGAATGTAAACTAAACGTGACAACAAACTTATGATATAATAAGTATCAAAAGCCTTCCAGACAGACGGACAGACAGGCAGACGGACAAAGCTAGACTTTGATACATAAGTATATACTTGAGCATAAAAAATGTGCACAAGTTTCTGAAGAAGGGGTATTTGTCTCGCCGAAACATCTCAAACGTACATTTGCTGGGCCTCGTAGCTGGGAGACACCTGAAATGCAAGTTTTTAATAAATGCAGTTTCGGAACAGATAATTTTTATTTTACATTTCTCTGAAGTCTGCCGCGATTCAAGTTTGTTTTAATTTCACTGTTGTGTTATAAAAGATTAAAGCTGACATCTATATATAATAGTGTACTCGGTATGTGTATATAGTTTTTTCATTTATGTAATAAAGCAACGACGAGACAACACAATAAAATAAAGCGAATTCCAAGATAATTGAATCGAAGTGGAACGAAAATATGGTGAATGTTGTATGTACGCATGCTTTGAGCAAACTTTTATTTGTGTTTGCATCGCAAACATCCTTCAAGCTTCAAGTAAGATTGTTGGGGCTTTTCGTTTTATATGTCATTTATTTGTTGCATTTATTAAATTTTGCTTTGCCTCATATACAGTTTGAAGCAAAAAGTTTCAATTATTGATTGGAAATATTTTTGCTTGTTCATCAACCAGTTCTTGAAAAACCAGTCCAGTCATGGGAGTTATTGAACCACCGGATGTCAAAGACTAAAGTGTGATACTACGCACAATAAATGATTTTTATTATTAGTATATTTTATATCAGCGGTCGGCAATCCTTGAATGTACTAGATAACCAGTGTGCCCCTAAAATAAAACTAGTAAATCGACTCGTGCAACGCTGCTGATATCATCACCTAATATTTTACTAAACCATCACTTTCGAGGCGTGCCACCAAATCCTTTCGCGTGCAGTTGACTTAGAATACATCGGTTCTCAAATTCATGGATACCCTGCACAGAGAAGAGAGGAGAGAATACTTCACGTTTTTATTCGTTAAATGTAGCGGCCTCCCGGGAGAGAGGGAGGGAAGGATGAAGGTCAAATGGAGAGGGGATAATGATATGAAGGCTCGGAACAGAATGGGTTATGATATAATTGGGTCTACCAAAATATAATTGGGTCTACCCAATGCTATCATCACCCATTCTGTTCCGAGCCTTCATATCATTATCCCCTCTCCATTTGACCTTCATCGTTCCCTCTTAGAGGGATCTAGCCAATTATATCATCACCCATTCTGTTCCGAGCCTTCATATCATTATCCCCTCTCCATTTCACCTTCGTTCTTCCCTCTTAGACAAGAAAAGTCATCTCCTCAGATCACTTTTCTCTATCCTGTACTTTAACTTATGCAGGACTTCCGTACAATTCACACATCTCCAAATGGAAGCTTTCTCTCTCTTAACTTCAGTTCATATCATAGCATAAGTCATTTGCCCAGTGTTTCCATATTAATCATAATTATATGCAGTCTAATAGTGTGGAATATTTGATAGGGAGACACTTAGACACTTGAGACACAAAACAATTCAAATCAAAATATAAATTTAAATATGGTCAATCCAAATGAAGGTAATAATTTAAATATAAATGATAATATTCAAGATTTCCATGTAAATGTAATTCCCACTTTTGATGGTACTCAAATTAAGCTTCTATTCATAGCAGCGTGTGAAAATTTAATTTGTACATTCTTAGATAGAACCAATGAAAATAATACGGGAAACCTGCGAAAGACTCCCACTCGCATCAGTGCAAATGGCGCAAACTAATATCTTATTACTACAGAATCTTTCTGTCCTCCGGAAACAAATAAGTCGGGCGCCATGTCAGTTTAACGTGAGACCGCACACTGGAACTATTCTTGTTCTCCCTTGGGTCCTAGGAGGCTTACTGAGGGCACAGACAGCTCTTCTGAGTTGCCCAAGTGTTCGACATTTTGCGGGCTGGTGAAATAAACTTACTTTTGATTAGTACAATAGCATTTACGTTGAAACCGTCTATTGGTCTTCATAGACAATACAAACAAAGAAAGAAATGCACAATTAAATGTCAATTAATTAAATTTCAAAAATAAACAGTAGCACATTAATGATTTGTATGGTATGACGTAAGCAAATTTTAAATCAAATACATAAAAATATTCTAGGTATCAATTAATAAGCGGTGGATATAAAACGTGCGGTGATATGATAATGAAAACAATAATTTCGCGGGGAGCATGTACAAGCGGGATATCATACAACGGGGAGGCGAGGGATTGGTTCACTTTAGCACATTAAGACGTAATATGATAATGCCAGGAATGCTGGGAAACCACTATATCTTACTTAGCATCCCGATCGTACAAAAGTGCTAAGCGCATGGCGCGACTGTAGCCAAAGCGGGTCGTTCCAGACTAGCTATATACACTCTAGTGGTGTAGTGGAATGAAATCACTTTACATAACACCCCGATCGTTCAAAAGTGGTAATCGTATTGAGTGACTGAGTGACCTTATTAAGTAAAGGTAGGAGTCATATACTCTAGCGGGATATCAGGAAGTAGGTAAAGTAGAAAGAGAAGCAAAGCTAAATTAAATACATGCAACGAAACAATACAAGATATATGGAGACACTCACCAAATGCTTTCTGTATCCGGCGTATGTTGTTGTGTTGGTCTGCTGCTATTCATAGAATATTTTAGTTCAAAATAGAACTAAAATATTCTATGTAAATGCGTGGTATTTATAGGCGTGTGCCTCCAGAACTTTTACTCTATTATACGGTCTCTATGGAGCCACTCATCCATTAATGGGTACGTGCTACGGTTCACCGTACAAATTAGTGAGGCAACAGAAGTCTCCACACCCAACAACGAGCCAACACGTAAACGTCAATCAGTATTATGTATATAAATCAATCCATATTATGTACATTAATAACGCTATATGTGTTTTAATTATCACGGCGGGTAGTGCATGCCCATTCATACACAGCCTATGTTTGCATAGATACCAAGCTCAGCGACGAAACCGGTTTTTGCTGTTGTTATTAATATTATACAGACAATGCGTATATAGCTATGTACTGAGTATATAGCTATGTACACGTTCTACTGCTAAAACGTGAGAGTCATCATATATCTTATAAATATTTATATTTTATTATTAAACTGGTTTTTTTTTGCAGTAGCGTGATATTGCAATTCATTTATTAAAAGTCATTAATTTATTCAGGGTAACATGCTAGGTTACCAACAAATTGGTCTTTAGAATTAGCAAAGAAGTTACAAGCTGGCTAAAAATCAAGAAATTGTTAAATCAGTGTTTTGCTGACCAACGTGACGCGGACTGCTTAGTAAGGGACTTAATGCTTTTAAGATAAGACCCTAAACAAAGGGCCTATCATATGTCATAAAAATATAAGACTATAGAAGTAAGTTTTTTAAAAACAAAACTTAGGTTAGCAAATGCAGATAAATCAATACGTTCATCTGGAGGCGTGCTACCAGTTGTACATTTGTATGAGTCTGAAGGCGTTCTTCCAGCTCTGGGTTCAAATAATCGACAGAAGGAAAGACAAGATTTTTATGGTAGTGTTTTGTGGCTACATGTGCCTGCGGGATTGTATATTCGTTCTTTTAGAGATTTTAGTCTGCATGTAGTTATACGATTTAGCTAAAAAAGAAAAGCTGAAAGTTAACAAAGAGCCCCAAAACTACCATCACTATTTTCAGGTTCCGATAAGCCTATATAACCCTGCTCCTAGTAACTCCTTAATGAAACCTTTTTCCGTCCGCACAATAAGACAGTTTTTATGATGGCTTTCATTTGTGTCTTCGGCAATTTTCTTCGGGCTTGTTTTCGGGCTTCAAGCACTTTACAACATTTCGATCGCTTTGACAGATTCTGTTAAAATCTACCCAGATTTTCCTCCCAGCGAATTTATAATATTGCGTTCATCGATTTTTTCCAGTTTGCAAATAGTCTTGTATCCAGAGAGTGCAGTGCTTGTTTCTCTCCATCTTCTTGGTTCCAAAGCTAATGCACACTTTCTACAGTGCTTCTTTCAAGGCATCAGAATATGCCAACCAAGAATGCTTTTTGAAGGAAGCGCCAAATTTTGTTTACCAGAACAGGAAATTTAAACTATTTTGTCTGGCACTAACATTTCAAATATTTCGTAATACTGCAAAACCAAAACTGGCATTTCATCACCCTCAGCAGTGGACGCATTTTTAGCACTTGGGTAAGACAGGTGGATTGAAATGCTGCTAGCGGATACGAAGCATTTCTTCCACTTGATCCGTTTTTAGTTTTTGTTGATGACAGAAACCCCAAATTGCTAATAGGGGGTTTAAACCCCTAAACCCTCCCCCCCCCCCCTCCCCCGCTTTACCTACGCCCAAATCGCTCGTACATTACTAATGTTGATTAATTACATTCCTAACACCAAGAGGGCAATGTCTCTCAAATTATTTATTTATTGCTTGTACCTCATATATTTTTTCTTAAAGTTATGTTAGTTTTTGGATGCAAGAACCTTTTATTTTATGTCTAACGTAATATAATGTATTATTTTTACATTGAACTAAGCTCTTGCGACGACCTTAAATGTTATTGGTCGGATCCATCTAAAAATCCCATTTTCTTTTTCTTTGATGAAGGGGAAAAGAAAAGTACAAGTAAATAAGTTATCTGAATAGGGTGGCGAAATTCACTATTTTTTGTCTTAGTTATAATATACAGTGTGAATTATTATCAGGAGTAATATTGTTTTAAAAAATAAGCTGACCCGATAAGCCGTCATTTAATCATAAATACCTATTTCAACATGAAGCGCTGACTCATCAGCAATTGTTAATTGTAAAAATCATTAAGATTTAACAACTGTTTACTTGTTAACCAACTTGTAGCCTCCTCCCTTGAGCCTATTAAACGTTGAGCCTTACCTGTCAATTTACTAATTATAATCCTAAATTATAATCCAGTGGTTTCTAGGCTTATACCCATAGGTTCTATCTAAGAATATATAAATAAAATTTCCACATGTCGCGATGAAGAGTGGAACCGTCGATCACGTCCCATCAAACGCTGGAATTACATTTACATGAAAATTATGAATTTTGTCATTTGTAAGGACCATATTTAAATTATTACCTTGATTTGGATTTGTATTCCTGTTTAAAACAAGAGTTTCAACGGACGTGTGCGAAATATTTCAACAATTTGTAATGTGAGTTCGGAAAACAAATAAAATTCAACAATCAGCTAAAAATTGTACTACATCTTTATCAGATCTCGTAAGAAATGGGCGAATTTCTTTCCGAAGTGGCAAAAATCTCTCCAGGTACTTCCCAGCACTTCGGACATTATTATGCAAAAGCAGTTCACTGTAATATTGTCACATATAGTCAATTACCAAATTGTCAATTACATGATCTCTGGAAATAATATTAGAAGCGTACGGTTTCCTTATGTGAAGGTTAGTTAGTTTTAGATGAAAAAAATAAATAGACTTATGGGAGGATTAGTTAAACTTATATGAAAATTAGTTAGTCTTATACAAAAGGATAACTAGATTTATGTGAAGTTGAAAACAATAGATAGACATAGGCTAATGAATAACAAGGGAGACTATAAGGGGAACATACAATACGTTTTTATTTAAACTTATTTGTTGTATGTATGTTAACTGTTTTGATTTAATGAGACTTTTTATAATTTTTATTGGTTTTCAGAATTCGAGGGCGAATTTATTTTTGGTGGGTGGCGAGTGTATCGAAGCAACTTGTGGTTTAGTTTTATGATAGTTTTGTGCGCTTTATACTTCTAAATTATTTATATAATTTAGGATGGATAGATATAGTGAAATGCTGTTATTACGTATGCGTCTTGCGTGCCAGACGAACTAGTTGCAAGAAGTGCAAATGTTATTTAAATTTAATACAGTTTTATTAAACTTTTATTCATAAATTAGAGTATAATTTAAAAACATTTAAACATTACATGATTTAAACGGATGATAGTATTATTTCTTCCGTCGGAAAAAAACGAGACCGATGACGTAAATTATACATATTATGTGAAGTAGAGGGGATCGTCGCTGATTGGTGATATATTTACCACAGCGTGCTGTTATAACAGTTGGTGAAAGCGTACCATATGATGCTGTATTAGTGTGAGTAAAGGAAGCATATCTGATTAGGTGTACATTAATCATAACCGAAAATAATTAATAAAATAATGGCAAAGGTACTTAGGTGAGAATACATTAAGCTATAGCAGTTTACTAGAGAAGGGGAAAGGTTGTGAGAGAAATTAATCGTGATCTTAGTAGGAAATTAGCTAGCCAAAAAATGAATAAAAACTACACAGAACCCACAGAGAGCGATTTTTGTTGATTAAAGATTGAATCAGGGCTTTGTCACTCAGAGTTTTAAGCATAAAGTCTTTTGACCTCGAAATCGCTCACTCACTAGATGTCGTTGTCGTGTTCCACGAAAATGATGATGACGTCTAGACGTTTTTCCAAGAATTTTATTCATGTCTAGACTTGTTTTAATTATGTCTAGACTGTTTGTTCTATATTTCCGGTCTCATGCAATCGAATGATATTCCGTCTCTAACGCACATTGTCTATCTCTCTCACACAACTATAAGTACCTCGGTTCAAGTTTATCGTATTCATTCTAAGTTTGATGGCACACGAGTACACATCTGATTTATTGTTTTAATCGCGCACGAGTACGCAACGCTGTTTGTTAAGTTGTTATAAACTATACAAAAACTGTGTGTAATTATAAATTAAGTTTGTGATGGTGGTGTAAACAGAAACTGTAAGTGGAACAAATTTGATGAATCATGAACGGCATTTCTTCGCACATAGTAATTGAATAAAAGTATTATTTTATTTCATTATTTTGTTGAGGCGTAATATTTATTTTATTTACAATCACGCATTTATTAACTCATTCTCATTATATCTTGTTAAGTTTAAGTATTTCTTTCATTTAATCAGCCTTAACTAGAGAGGATTTGTGGTTGTTTGGGTTGCAGGGTTTAGTTTGTTTTAGGGGAAAGTCTAGCGTTTCAGTTTTGGAAGTAAGGGGAATCGATTATAGTTTCATAACTGTATAGCTTTTTTCTGTAGTAGATAAATTAAGGGGATATTAAAGTGAATCGCATTTTCTGGTTATTGTAAGAGTTTAAAATTGTACGAGTGGTTTTTGTACGAGTGATAATTGTACAATAAAAATTTATATCTCCAGTAGTTATATAAACTGAATGCCATATATAAATATCTCATCCGCGTCGGCTTAAAAATATCTAATAGTTAAAAATTACTATTGGCGACGAGGATGGGATAATATTTATAATTGCATTCATTTCGTCCAAAAATATTTAATTTTGTGCTAGACAA
>WYDF02258101.1:0-19620 GCA_009867245.2 Adranes taylori
TGTGATGTAAATATACTGATACATATATTTTGTAAAATTTTCGGATTTTTATGTGAAAAATAATATTTTTTTCATTTACTTTGGACCAAAGAGGAAAGTATTTTGGGCTGCATGCGGTCCGCGGGCCACGTGTTGGACACCCCTGCTTTAAATAATTTGCGTTTATAGTGATATTGTTCTCACTTTCATTCTTTATTTTTTACTTTTCATTTGCTCTTATAGAAAAATTAAATTTATAACGCCTATGACGTCATAAAGACCAGCTTCATTAATGACTTTCAATCTTGAAATGACCTTACAAATAAAGTATCCAAGATATTTAGAAACGAATGTTTATTGTTATTTTTCAACCTATGATAGGTTAAGATCGTTCATGCAGTTAGTCCAAATGCTCACAAAACAACATAGATTGAGAACAGACATTAACAATAAAATACCATTATTGTTAGTAACGACAATAAGTGACAAGTAACGACAATTTTGGTTACTAACTAGTAGCGCAATAATGGTATTTTAATGTTAGTGTCCGTTCTCAATCTATGTTGTTTTGTGAGTCTTTGGACTAACTGCATGAATGATCTAAACCTATTTCATAGGTTGAAAAATAACAATAAACATTCGTTTCTAAATACCTTGGATACTTTATTTGTAAGGTTTAACAACAGCGTAGCGCACATTTTAATAATTCCCAATTCTTTTTAATAAACTGTCTGAGTTTTAGCGGTACCATTAAAAGCCACTGAGTTGCAATTTTATAGAAAGCTGGAAGTTGTGATAATTCCGGAAGGAGCCTTCCAAAATAACAGAAAATATTCATTAAATCGTTATACTCCAGTAAAAAATGTTTTCTTTTATTGCTTCTAAGTTTCTCATAATCAAAGGGTAAGTTTTTCTATATAATTTTCCTATTAGGCTAAACTAATATTTTTTCGAATTTATTTAATGCTATAGATTCCTACTCTAAAACTACCCGTTATAACTTTAAACATTTTCTACTAAGTTAAATTAAAAAATGGTGAGAGTATGTCACCTTAGCAGGCTCCTTTTTGCACTCAAAATATGTAATGTATGTGGTATAAGTTTTTATTATATAAAGTGACTTTTGAGATGTTTTGATGCTGTTTCACATTCTTGACTTAGCAACGAACTGATTACGGCAAAACTACATTGAAGGTCAAAATATGGGATACGAAAATGATCTAGTTACTTACATATATGTAACAAATTGTACAGTGTACATATAATTGATTTATTTCAATGTGAGGTAGTGGCCTTTCCACTACGTATATGGCAAGAATTCAAGAGCAGGTACAAACTAAGTTCAATTTGAACTTCGGAAATGAAATATTGTTAAACAGGTTTTGTTTACATTAAAAAGGACTTTGAATTTAAATATGTAATGTATTTTGCAAAAATTGTCTGCAAGGGGTTATAACACTTTTGGTATACGACTTTTTATTTAATGGTACTCCAGAATTGTTCAATGCTTAAGGCAGTTTACAGCTTTTATGTAATTTATGTAAAAAAAAAATTAAAACCTATCTCTAATTGTTACAAAACTGTTTGCATTTTTTGCATTGTCTACCTATACAGCATTGTATGATGTATATACGAGGGATGCTGTTAAAATATCGGGATGTGGCAACACTGTACTTAAGCGATTATTAACCTATAAAGCGTCATGAAGTTTGATCTGTCAGTTGTCAAAAAAAAGCGACAGATTGTAAATATATCAAACCGTTTCGTTACTGCCAATTTTCAAAATTATTTATAATTCAATCAAAATGGATTTAAATAAAGAACATTTGCGAGCAATGATTTTATTTTATTTCCGTTTAAAAAAAGTGAAAAGGAGTGCATCGAAGGTTTGAAAATTGCCTTTGGTGAAGAGGCACCTCTAAGGACAACAGTCTATCGATGGTACCAAGAGTTTAAATTTAGCCGCAGTTATATTAGTGATGAATGTCGTGAAAGTCGACCAATGACATCGGAAACTGCTGAAAACATTGATCGTCATGTTACGTATAAAGAAATTGAGTCATACTTAGGCTTGGGCATGAAATAAATTAATGAAATTTTGCATCATCTTAGGTGTCAAAAAAATATGTTCCCGTTGGATCCCTCCATAATTTAACTGAAGCTCAGGAAAAGCTCTTGTGAACTGGAGTAAAAAAATGCTTAAACAATTCGAGTCGGGGAGATCAAATTAGATCTACGACATTACTAGTGGTGACGAAAGTTGGATCGTTGCATATGAATCAGAAACGAAACAACAGTCTACTGTTTGGGTGTTTGAAGATGAAATCAAACGCACAAAAGTCACTCGCTGTCGCAGTGTTTGTAAGAAAATGGTAGCTTGTTTTGTCTCAAAAATTGGGCTGGTCACTACTATTCCACTTGAAGATCGTAGAACTGTTAATGCAGAATGGTATACATCCATTTGTTTACCCCACGTTATCACTGAGTTGCGAAAAATAAATAGGACGCGACGCATCATTTTGCAATATGACAATGCCAGTTCCCATACTGCGTAACAAATAGTAAACTATATGAGTAGTCAAAAGGTAGAACTGTTGTCTCATCCTCCATTTAGTCCTGATTTAAGTCCTAACGACTTCTTTACTTTCCCAAAAATAAAAAATCGACTACGTGAGATTCATAAGGCAAAGATTCGTGAGGCAAAATGAGATTTCAAGTGTACCATCTTCTCAGTGGAAAAAAAGCTTTGATGATTGGTTTATTCGCATTAAAAAATGTGTAGAATGTAAAGCGGACTCTTTAGAAAAGCAATAAATTATTATTTTATTTCTAGATATTTTTATCTTGTTCTATTCCGAAATTTTTACAGCAGTCCTCGTATATCTCTGAAAAGTTAACTACTTGTGCATGCCTTCTGACGCTTTATTCTATCAGTTTTTATAAAATTATATATTATGTACACACAAAATCGTTTGTTCATAATGTATACTTTACTGTTCTTGCATTTTGCGTGTGCCCTATGTACACTAATAGATATTTTTTCTCTATCAGCATCATAAACATAAACCGCATCAATTTTATGATTATGCGGTTTTCATATGGAAAGCAATCATTCCAGTCCGTATTATTACTACGAGTGATGATATGCAAACGCATACCTTCTTATGACCATTATCTAAATATCTTGAGATACAATTTATCTATTATGAGTTTGAAAATGTTATTTTTATGTAGCTGAACTTCAAATAGTTCGTAGGTAGTATCTAACATTACTTAGAGATTTATATATAAACGACATCAATTTTTATTTAATTTGGAAGGTGCCAATTTTAATTTAACATACGTCAGTTTATACTCACTTTTTTTTAATATAAGAAATATGATTCTATAAGTTATGAAATATAGTACAGTAGAACCCCTCTCGTTCGCCCTCGGCTGGTCCGCCACTCCGGTTGATCCGGCCGTGCTCAAGCCGAACTCGTCCCGACTCGTCGGTGACTCACCACCCGTCGCGCCTTGGCTGTTAACTTGCTGTTATCGCTTCTCCGCTTTAGTGTTCCGTCATCTCTCGTATGTTGCTGTCGTTGTGCGTGTTCTTTGTTCTGTACATACTGTGCAGTTTTTAGTGTTTACTGTTCGTTGGTTTTACGTGTTCGTTACAGTATTTGTTTTACATTGTGTGTTTTCTGACATCAGTTGAAAAATTTCTAGGAACTCGGGTTGGACGCGAGGTAGTTAAGAATTCCAGTCCATCAAGAGTGTGAGAGATGCTGCTCTTCTTAAATTACCAAAAACTGGAGGGTGTTATTTCGTTCGATTAATATGACGGGCTCAACAAACAACTAAATTATCTGTATCTTCTTTAACATGTTGTTTCTAATCGAAAATCATGGCCGAAAAGAATTTTCGAATTATATAATAAAAGGGATTAGCCCAAGTGAGTAACTCCTAAAGTGTATCCTGTAAATGTGTACTGGATGCTTGTGTGCTCTTTGCAAGTTCTGTATGTGAAACAACCTTGTCATCGAAGATGATAATTACATCGACCCAATTTTATCAACTCAAATTGAAACTAAGAACGAATCTGTCCTTCCTACTCCGCCTCTTTATAAACATAACAATCTTGTATATCTTTTCTCCTTTGACATGTTTGTTGAACATATTTGCACGAGTTGTTTGCTACCAACCAACGTATGAACTAAAATTGTTAAAGGATTTGAAAAAATTGAAAATTGACATTAGTTTTGTGGTTGTTCGTTATTCATAGTAAAAATCGCTAGTTTATTAATATAGGTAATTAGTTCTGATGAAGATATCATTGTTTATCCAGAACATGTGAATTAAAATCGAAGCATTTTTTGTTAAAATTAAAATGGAGATTCGGTGGATCTGCAAGATTGACTATTTTATCTACATTCATTTATTTTGATTTATTAAACTCATACCATTTTTTTTTCAACCCTGTGTTACGCATTAAACGTAATGCTAATAACAAGGCACTAGAAGGAGAAATTCCCTTTGCTACAAACTTATGCAGACAACATTAGCAAAACTAGTTACTTTCAACTTTGTACTACTAGAGAAGATATTAGATCCTCTCGTGGATTCGGGCGTTTAAAGTTGAACAAGTTCTACTGTAACTAATCATATATTCTGGATATTATTACTTTCTACGAACTTATTTCAGAGCATATTGAAATTGTTCAATAGTTAAATATGTACAATGTCAATGCAAATTTTACAACTAATTATTTCTTTTTTACGAATAAAATTGTAATCGAAGATATTGTTCAAAGTAAATAATTCATAGATTGTGAGTTTGGTTGTTATGTTGTGTTGCTGTTTCTAATATATTTTTTTCGTCCAATTGTAAATCGACGCCAATTAATTTATAACTGTAGTTCTACCAATTATAAATTCATCAAATTTTAGGTTTATCTGCCAGATTAAATTTAATTTCACCAATTTCTATCTTTTGTTATTGATAAAATTATGGACTTTCGTAAATACATAAGGTACATTTATATTCAGAAATTCAGGATCAATCTTATGATATTACCATTTTTAAAAGAAATTATGAATCTACATCGAAGGATCAAACTCGAGGAATCAGTAAATTCAGAACAGGAAACGGGAACAGGTACATCTGCAATTAGACAGTTTAACTGGTTAATTTAAAACCCAAGCATTAAGTAGCACCTGACAGATTTATGGAGATATTGATATCCGTTTTCACGCCGAACGCGAAACCAGATTTTTTTATATTATGTAAACTTTAATGGCTTAACGAACTTTCTTAATTATTTTGAAAAATTGATGCTATTTTCGAGCTTTCAGCCATGTACCACCACCGGAGTTTTATACGCCAAGATTTCCGTATAACAGTCTCGCATAGCCTAATATGAGACACATCCGTTTTGAGTTCTGTTTCTAGAGTCCCTCGAGTATTTCGCGTTTTGCAGAGACATAATTTAGAATCAAAATGTCCTTTGGTCAGCGAGTGTGTATCGCGGTCTTAGGATTGGTGTAATCAAGACAACATTAATTTAATCACGTTTAAAATCAAATTCTAGAAATAAATCGGAAATCAAATCATATGACGTATCTCAGGGAAGTACTACGCTACGCATCAAATAAGCACCCTTAATATTCAGGAGAATGTTTAGATTCCTCTCATTTTCACTTTTCTACCATTTATCTTGTAATTTACATAATTTCTAATTCTCCCTCTCACCAATTAACAGTGTCTTCGATACAATCAAAAGGAGGCCAGCGGCAAATAAGCCAATGTAAAAGCAACCTCATCAACGATTCGCATTAGAAAATCAGATCATCTCCATTCGCTCGATCCATACACTCCGTTCATTTCACTCGACGACGTAATTCCACATCTCCAATTCCACCTCCGATTCCTTCATCATCATCATTAACAGCGAACCCGTGCCATGGCAATTAAATTCGAACCATAGTCAAAGCATCTAAATGTTTACAAGAAAAATCATAACAATTATCCAAACAATAACAGGTTCAAGTGTTTTGGAGTATTTGTTTAATTAGGAAACCAACGCTGCTCCTACACCAAAATGTTTTATTAAAACAATAAGAATAACATGAGTGTGTGACGTCTACGGCTCGGCGCCGTGTGTTCTCATTTCAGCGACGTGATGTGTACGTGTTTGCTAGTGCTACATACCGGGCAGACTGCAAAACACTTATTTTCAAGTTTAAACATAATTACTGTTCCCGGCCTGTTTATTCTACAGAGCGTACTCTGGAAAAGAAAAAAATTAGACAGTTTGAGGCGCATGGAAGAAGTTCACGGTTACGATACTCGAAACAGAAACGACTTTACCCATCAACGATGGGGGGCTGTCCAGATCACCAAACAGAAAAATTAAAATTAAATTATTCAATTCTCTGCTTTTGCGGCTGAAAGAACAACCGAATCGAGGTTTAAATGATTTTAACTAACTACATCATAATTCAAACATGTTACGATTATAAAGATTTTGATGGTACCTCGCTAAATGTATCTCAGTTTGTAAAATTTTAATGTTCGCAAACTTTAGTTTAACGACTATTGTCGATTTTGTATCAGTTAATTATATGTAAATTAATTTTGTTAAATTTTCATTCACAATTAATTTTATCTTACTTTTAATTGTAAAATTTAAATGTTTACAAACTTCAATTTAACTGCTATTAATGCAATTTAATAGTAATGTAGTAATGACACAATTTCACTAATTTAACTTGATGAATGTGTAATAATTTTTCATTCACAATTAATTTTGTTAATTGATTTTGTATAATTTAATTGCAATATTTTAATGTTGAAACACTTTAATTTAAGTACAATTAATGTAATTTAATAGTACATAATGGTAATCAAACAGACTCCAATTTACGAAAGATTGTTTGATTACATTTATTAACTTTATATATTTATTTCCTCTGTTGTTAATGATTTCTTGATAGCTAATATGAATATATGTGTCTTAAAAAACTCACCTCGCCCAGAACTCGTACCCCGACCTTCTGATTTCCGGTCAAGTGCTATTAGCAACTGAGCTAGCGAGGATGCTCTCTAGAACACAGATGCTGTTAATATGTGTTTTTTCATTGTAAAAATAGTTATACAACATGTAACTAATTTTAATTTTTTATTAAACCGCACTTTTTTGTAGTTAACTACTTTTAACATCGAAGCATGGTTTCGTTTCATCCGTAAGGTATCGCCACTTGTACTGTTACCTTACGGAGAGAGCCTGCCTAACTACTTTGCATTATAATTAATTTAAAACAGTATGACAGTCATTTAACGAGCGCGATTAAAGCCATATAATTTATTATAAATTTATTAAATACGAACGAAAATGAAGACCGTATGAAGGCAAGCAAACAAGTAAAAAACTTTGTGCTTGTCGCCACGAAATAAATGTTTTATTGCAATCCCTAGCTTAAGAGTATATTCGGTCGGATTTGAAAAATCAGCCCCAATAGATAAAATGAATACAGTTTGCATGCACGACCATTATGTGCCATATCCAATGCCGTTATAGCCCATCAAGAGCTCGAACTTCCTCCAAAACGCCCAGCCACACATCTCGATCCATCGCCTGCTATCACTAAGCGCGCATGCTTTGCAGATCCTTCTCCATGTCTTTCAGCCAGCGTTTCTGAGCCAGCCACCAATCTTCGCTCCTCAGATTGTTGTGTGAACACTTTCCGCGTAGCTTGGTCTTCTGACATTCGCTGGAAATGTCCCAGCCATCGAATCCGCGCTCTTTTTACTTCAGTCACCAACGTAGGATCCCCGTAGAGTTCATATATCTCGTCGTTCCTTCTAATACGCCAGACCAAAACCAAATCGCACACCAAAACCAAATACACGTCGCAGGATTTTCCTCTCCCATATATTCAGAATCCTCTCATCGTGTGCGGTCAGCACCCACATTTCACTTCCATATATTATTCCATATTCCACTTATCACACTTCCATGCCTTATGAAAGTTCTATAAATCTCCTTTTTGCTTTGGTACGGCAGTCGAGATTTCATAAGCTTCTGCAGACTGAAATATGCGTTGTTTCCCGCTGTGATGCGCTCTTTTATTTCAAACTGAGTGTTATTGTTCTCAGTGCCAACGGAGCCAAGATACTTAAAAGTAGGTATCCTTTCAAACTGGTGATCCCTATTGGTAAGTCGTGTCACAGTTTGAGGTACCGTTCGGGACATTTCCATATACTTTGTTCTACTCATGTTGACCTGAAGTCCTGCTTCTTCAAACTCTTCCCCCCAGCCAGTTGAAAAGGTTATCTAAGTTCCCTTTCTTTTTAGCGGGTAGCCCCACGTCATCGGCATATTCAGATACTATACACAGTGGTTACTAAGATAGGTTCCGAGTCGTCTGGCTAGAATTTTTGTTAGAACCTTATACAGAGTGTTTAGAAGATATATACCCCGGTAGTTAGCGCAATCCAACTTGAAGCCGTCATTTTGCATCTGCTCCTGTTTCTAGACGCTGCAGATTACTGCGTGTAATTACAAATGCAGTTGTTCTCTGCCGTAATTCAAACGTTCCGCTGGAATCAGGTCACCACCAGATGCCTTTTATTCATCATGCTCCTCATAGCTTCCTTGAACTCGCCGAGACTCGGCTCTGCTATTGGTAAATGTGCACCATTAACACCTCCTGGCCACTTTCACTGGCATCACTGGCAAGTTGTCAGTCCAAATGTCAACGACTATAGTAGGGTCAATGACAAGGTTTCAATTTCCGTCCGTGATCATCGTGCTCTTCGCCTGGAAACTTGCTGGAAACTAGCATCATATGTTATAGTAAATTTTTACAGTCCATCAGACATAAACATATAACCTATTCACAGTTTTGAACAACTGGACACTTGTCATAACTCATAACTATTAGAGGTACCAAAGTAACAAACGTGTGAAACGCCGTTGATAAGTTTATCGTTTCATCGATTATCTAGTCAACACAAAACTAAAAACAATAAGCGGACGTATAACAAAAATAAAATTAAGATCATCGATCAAAATCTGAAAGATATAAAAAATTAGAAGCTATGTTTGACATTGACAATATATTTATGTCGGCTCTTCAATTACCAACAAAATAAGATGCGGCAGGGAAATAAAACACTAAATGCAGTAGTAAATTATTCGCTTATAGCAAGACTTCACATATAAAATTTTAGGAAGAAGCTTTCTCTGTTATGGCATATGACATGCAGATAGGGATCCTAAGCATTGCGATCCGTCTAAATGTGAGTCATTAGATGCGATGCATGATAAGAATATCTTACAAGGGTCACCAGAAAAATGCTTCAACTAAAGGATCTAAATATAATAAACAACACCACGTAACCCTATGTCCCCTATTTCAGACACATTTCCAAAAGAAAAGACGTCCTTGAATTAAAACATCCACGAAGAAGATCAACACCAGTGGTTGTACAAAAAGACAATTTTTATAGATCACGAATTCATAAACCTACCAAAAAATCCTTATGTCCATACTCCTATGGTAATTATAAGAATAAAAGAGGCGAAGAATTTGCTTTCAAACATTCAACGTAAGCACGGAAATATCATATCTTCCTAAACATTTCATAAAATCCAGTTTTATTAATAATGAAGATATGACAAAATCTATGTTTGTAGTTCGTACAAAAAGATTCGAGATATTATATGTATTCGCGAGCTGGCATTTCTTGGCCAGTAAATTGCGCGCATGCAGGTGTTTTTCGCCGTATGAACTTTATGTTTCTGACATGAGTTTTTATGGCCGTTGCATCATAAAGGTAAAGCAACAACAACATGGTGCAAAGTTCAAAACACAAAGAAGCTTTATAGCATTTCACTGCAATGCAAACCAAGCCGGGACATATTTCAGTCAAAATTACCATCGATTAGGTAAGGTAGGTCGGAATAGAATTATTCCTCGAATTTACTTATTAATTCTTTTTATGAATTAATCTTTAAAAAGAAGAAATTTCTTTATGTTTGTAACATTAAATGCAGAATTAAAAGTAATAGTTCGGCCTAGAAACTACACGGAATTTATTTTAATCAGTTTTACTTTGTAGGTAGAGTACTATTTTTTAATAATTTCGCAACCCTGAAAATGTCAATATACGAAAGCATTTTTCTATGTAAGTGGGTTAATCTAGGAAACATAATGTAGATATGTTATCTCATGTATGTAGTGATAATGAAAAAGGTGATAACTGTGACATTATTGCGTAGTTGCAGTGAATTTAGAAATAATGGCTTAAAACATTTTCTTGTTGCATTCGGTGTATAATAAACACCAAATAAAGTGTAAAAATACATAGACAAGAAATAACAAACGGTTATTTAAAAGTTCAGATTGTTTGTTCGTAAATATGAATTTTGGGGCATATTGTTAAAATTCTTCTTCTTCTTCTTTTCCAGCCATTTAGTCCACTCCTGGGCGTAAGCCTCCTCTAGCTCTTTCCCGATTCAATGCCTCCTATTGTCACGTAGTTCCTGCCCTTTTTTTAATATCGTTTGTGCATCTTGAGGCGGCCTTCCCATCAGTCTTTTTGTCCATCGGTCATTCCGGCTATGTGCCCTGTCCAGTCCATTTTATGTTGCATGACATCAACTACTTTTGTTTGTTGTCGGAATCATTCATTGGCTATTTTGTCTCTTAATGACTTTCACCATACGTCTTTCCATTGTGCTTTGGGCTACCATCAATTTATTTGCAGACGCGTAAAACTCAGTGTCAACGTTTCGGCTCCATAAGTTAGAATTGGAAGAAGAACACATGAATCGAACACTTTCCTTTTCAAGCTATTGTTAATTTTACTTTTGAAAATGTGTCCGAGTTTACCAAATACTGTTAACCGAGTTCTATTTTTCTTGTTACTTCAGCAGTCTGCTTTTCCAAACATATTTTCAGCTTGTGACCAAGGCACTTGTAATTATTAATAATCTCAATGACGTCATTTCCAATTTTGATGACTATCAACAGGAATGTTAATCATGATTTTTGTTTTTGAAAAATTCATCTTAAGACTAATCTTCTGCGATTCTTCGTTGAGTTGTACCAATATTGCTTGTAGTTGTTCTAGACTCGTTGCTAAAATCAAGATGTCGTTTGCGAAGCGAACATAGTTCAGAAACCTATAGTTTATATTTATTCCCATTTCGCTCTTACCTAGTTTTTGAGAACATTTTCTAGAGTTCATTGAAATTACTCGTGTTTTCATGGAGTTTGACACATCATGTTGCGTTTTTGTAGATTTGTTTGCGCAAACTTGAGTACCCCAAATCAACACTATATTCGGGGTACTCAAGGGCAAATGCGAAGGGGGGTCTATGGGGGTCTATGAAGGCAAATGCGATTCCAATCTTGTATTCCTTACACTTCTTAATGAGAATTCTTACCAACTGCAAATGATCGTTTGTACTATATCCAGATCTAAATCCAGCTTGTTCAACGGGTTGGTAGGAGTCTACTTTCTTTGCGATTCGTTTGGCAATCATCTTTGTATTGTCTCCTTTCCGTGCAACAGTGTGATATTTTCCAATGCTTTTGATATTTTCAATTGTTCGGGAAATTTATTGAACAATACCTTGGATTTAACAAACTTTCACCACCTTCTGTCATGGCTTCTACTGGCACACCATCCTCACCAGGAGCTTTCTTGTTTTTCATTTCGTTTAATGCAGCCTCTGTTTCTTCGACAGTTATGTGTGGCAACTCTTCGACGTTCATAATTACGATTCCAGCTTAGGGCGTTTTATTAGTTTAGATCTCTCCCGCCTTATCACTAACTTTGCTGATTTGTTTTTTAGCATTAATTAGCTTTGATCTTAAAAGTTTCATGTCTCCGTTGGCTTCAATAGCATTTTCGGGCAATTTCACGTTATAGTTCCGCAGATCTGTTCTCATTTCCTAGTTGATAGTTTTGCTTGTTAATGGAAAATTATTAACCTAAATTAATTATAAATACCTAAAAAAATATATATTTCTTATTTAATTTGAAATACACTCTTAACATTAATCCATGCCGCTAGCAGGTCTTTCTGGTTTACCTTGTACGCACGACTTGTCACCCACAAATTGCACCTAAATGGTAGCATCGCGTTTTAGTATTTATAATGTGATAATAGCATTGTAGTAAAACATCTTAACCTTACATGTACGTTCAAATGAGTTTTTTCACAAAAAATGTATGTTCATAACTCAAATAATAAAAAGGAGAATTAGTTCCATCTTTATATGAACATCGATGTTCAATATTACAATCACATATTGATCGAATATGTTTATAGTTACTACATGCATTTTGTACAGTAATAAAGACATATATTAGAGACTTGACATTTATTGCAGTTTAATGTAGTAAAATCCACATAAATATATACCACGTGGGAACAATGTACGCCTTGCAAACACATTTTTCATTTTGAACTAGTATTAATTATACATTACTCGATTGTTTTAAATATAATATAGGAATTCACAGTTATGATTCAAATACTTAAGCAGATGAATATGATACCGTATTATCATTAATTTAATTAATTAAAGATTGCAATAAGTAATTCTCTAATAATTCATCAATTCAATGAGTAACATAAATTGACTAATCAAATCTAATTCAATTTTCGAATATAATATACCAATAAACAAATCAATTTAGTAATAACAGTAATTAAAAAGTAATATTATCCCGCGAATATCCCGCAAAAGACATCAAGGCATGGCGACATGAGAAAGAAATAAGCCTATACACGATTCTGACAACACGGAATTAATTTGTACACACATTTATACAAATGCAGAACGCCAACATCAAATGACGCCGTCTTTCGCGCGTTTATTCTGAAACGATACCGCGCTGTAATATGTTTCGCCGAACGTCTTTGTACAAGTTAGCGGCAGCCTTTATCTTATAAATGTATAAGTGGATTTTCACACACATATATTTCTGAATCGGGAGATTTCTTTTATGAACGCTTTTTATTATTAATAGTTTTTTAATGGAAAAAGCGATTAACGAATTATTTCCCTCTCATTTTCAATAAATCGTTAGACCGCATAAAGCTACCCACCACCGTTTGGAAATTACTACCATTTATACTTTCTTAGATATCCGTCATAAAAATAATATAACTTTGATCCTTAGAAATCTAAATGGATCAGGAAGGCTTTTTTTATTGGTCGAAATTCGATCCAACCTAAAATTTTCTAGCGAACGTTTCCTTCAGACCACGAGACTTGCCACGTGTCAGGCGATCTCAGCTATCGCAATGATTTAGGGTTCTCCACAATACGCGACTGGGACACCTCGGTAAGTTAGTATATCAGCTTTAGCCGATCGCGCACTCTTAATAATAATAACATGTGTTGTTATTCTCCCAACATTTTTTCGAGACGTCTTTTTTTTAGATTTCAATTAAGTATTTGGATTTATGTTCTCGTCTTAGCTCCTCATTACTGCTGTACCAAGGAGCGTCCACGCACTTTCTGAATAGTTTGTTGTGGGTTGTTACCACTTTGTTACGCATTTTTGTACCGGCTTGTGCCCCAGTTCTTGGCCGTACGTTAATGTGGGTACTAATACGAAGTTTAGAAATTGCACTTTGTTTCGGATGGATAATAGACTATATATTATAGCTTTTTTGTCCTATGTAAGGCGAGACCTGCTCTTAAATTAACATGTTCTTTAAAGTTTAGGTTGTTGTCAAAAGCACAACCGAGGTATTTAACTTTGGTTTTTATTTTAAATTGAAGAAATCACCTATCTTAACTGCGTTTACTCTTTTGACCTTTTGCCTTTTGTGAACATTACTACTTCCGTTGTAGTTTTGTTTATTTTAACTTTCCACTTTTTGATGTATGTAATTATTCTTTGAAGCGCGAGTTCTACAGCTGGTTCACTGCTACATAATCTAATCGATGTCTTCTGGTTGAAACCAACTTTGATTATTCCTTGGAGTTTCTATAATTCTTTCAACACACTTCTTAACTTGCTTTTCTGTTACCGTATCTGTTGGTTCAGAGTTTGTGAATTGTCGTGTCAAGTGCTTAGCTAGAGCTTCCGCTTTTTTTCTGTTGTCATAGATTAATCATCTCTGTTTGTAGAGGTACGTTCGAATCTTTATTTCTCCCTATTTTCTTCATAAACTTTCACAATTTCCTTTTTCTTCTGGAGAAGAATAATTTTAGATTTATTCCTAATGTTTTATCCGCTTGCACTAGGTGATGGTCCGACGCTAGAGCGGAGGTCACTTTAAGGTTTAATTTGTTGTAGTCTTGGTGAGTTATAAAGAAGTCTATGATTTCACCTCTGCCTCGAGTCCGTACGTTTGTTATTTCTTCAGGCGCGTGAACCCCTATACCTGAATATTTGCGCATAAATATAAATAGTGCCTCTCCATTTTCATTAGTAGATCTGCCTCCACGTGCGTTATGTTTGGCGTTATGGTCGCCTCCTAGTACAGCCTTTCCATAGTACAGCCAAATAGTTTTAGTACATCTTCTTCTAAGAAAATGCATGTCGGAGCTGAATATGTGGCCGCAAATACAATTTCTTCCAGGCTAACTTATTTCGATTGCCTCACTGTTTTGTAAATCAAAATTGATTTGTTGAAAACACATATTTGGGTAAATGATCCCTACACCTCCACCTGGTCTTCCTTTTCTGTCCTAGCCATTTTAAAGCCTGGTATCCACTATCTGTCTCTTGCCTTTACGTGTGATTCGCTTATCATCATTATAGAAATATCATTTTCTTTTATTTGTTTGGTAATTATTATTTGTTTGATCTCTTTTACAAGCATTGATTTGCTTTATCCTCGTTTAGCTTATTCCAATTTAACGTTCAGCTGCTTGTACTGTTCCGGATTTCTCTTCTTCCTGTGTCTTTTTAATATTATGTGGGTGGGCGGAATATTTTCAGGCATTTGCCGGGTAATCGCCGTTGCAATTCACGCATTTTGGAGTCTTATCTGTAGGTATATTGTACTCATACGAAACATGAATGCTAGCGCATTTTAGACATATTTGAGGTGCAGTACATCTAAACTGCATATGGCCGTACTTCTGGCACCGAAAGCACTTGTAGGTTTTGCGCTTATAGGTTTCCGTTTACTTTCAATCCTCAATTTTTCTTTTAGAACATTTTTAACTTCAAATATTATTCTGCCTTCTTCTGTTTTGAATGTGTTAACTATCCCCATGGGGAATTTCTTTGTTCTGTTTCCCATTCTTTTTACTGAATTGTAGTGAAATCCCTTTTACATCAAATTTCCGGTACTTCAGGGCTTTCTGGTACTCCTCCCAGTACCACTTTAATCTCTTTTTCTTCCGAAGTATAAAAGTATAAAAGGATAGTTTCATAGCACCTAACAACTTCCTTAGTTTTCTGAAATTTTCAAGGGTCACCGTGTGATATTTTGTCTCTTTATCCCTTACGTAAATGCCTATAATTTGTATTTTATTTAGTTCTATGCCATCCACAATTTTTTTCTAATGAGTTTCTGTCATATGTGATTATCGGAGGAGGTTTCCGAATTTACGGTACGTCGTAAATTGCTGGGAGTTGGCCCTTATCTTGTATAATAATCGGAAGGATTTTGTATTCATCCGCACTTAATATTTGCTGCTCCATATTTAGCACTTCATAATTATTGTACGTTGGTACGTTTACTTGCCCTACGTTTCTTGTTTCATTATCTGACGAGTTTGCCGTTTTTGCTATTTTGTTAGCCTTCTTCCTTGATTAGCTGTCTTTGTGCAGTCTTTTACCGTTTTGTCTTGAATTGATTGACTCTTAAATCACTTTCTTCTTCAGTAGAATTGGCAATATGTAGTTTATTCCTATAAGGTCCTATTTCCTTTCGTAATTATGTATTTTCATCTATTAAGATAAGCATTTTTGCCTCAAATCGGATAACTTAGAGCAGCACACGGTGGTCGTGTCTAAAGTTTTTTATAAATGTGTATAGCACAAGAAAATAGAACAGCATATAAAATATAGCAGAAATTTATGTATATTATATTCAAGCATTGTACGTAATTTCTGAATTAATACAAAGTTTTGATTTGGGAAAATAAAATTAGCTTTGTCGTCTAAATAAATAGATTTGTTATTAGTTGGAAACTACGAAATTGCCCCGTAATTCACTGAAAGATAATATCTAAATAGTTGACAGGATTGCGTGCGTTTGTCTTTTGCCTAATTTATTTTAACGTGCAACTCCATCAGTGACACGAAACTAGGAAAGATGGATATATTCCAACTTATCCACCCCAATGACTCATTAACTTGAAGCACAATAGAAGGAATAAAATGAGAATTTTATTCAAATGTTAAGAAATTTAACTAAAATCATGGTAATAAATATGGTAAATAGTTTTATGATAATATTTATGATCAAATTAATTGAGAAACTTTAGTTTAATTGCATACTTTTCCCTCAATATTTTCTTGGATTATCAGGAAGTCGACGATATTCTGATTATCCTCAAGTTCGTAATCTACTAGTAAAAATTCCATTCTTGTTTTTCTCTTCGTTACAAATACCTTAAATTATTTTCAATAATTTTAATAAATAATTTAATAGATTTCTTTCAAACTTTTAAAATTTCAGAGAAAACTAATGTTCTTCTTTAATCTTGTAATTATAAAAAAAAATTTATAATGGTTTAGAGAATTTTGTTATGGATTATTAAAAAAAATTTAAATGTAAAAATTACTATAAATTTTCAAATTTCTAAAATAAATTTTGTATAAATTAGAGGAATAGATTTGTTTTTGTAATTTTGACAAAAAATTTCTATAATATTTTATAATGATTTCGGGCTAAATTATAAAAATTTTTATATTTAAAAGTTTTTGTTAATATTGGGAAAAAACTTTTAAATTTAAAATTTCTAAAATATTTTATAATGATTTTGGGCAAAATTGTTAAAATTTTATGTTTAGAGAATTTTTTGATTGTATAATTACAAAAATTTTAAATTCCGAAATTTAAAAAAAATTTCAAATTTCTCAATACTTTTTGTATAATTGGGTAATCAATTTTTTTATAATTTTGACAAAAAAATGTTAATTTTAAAATTTCTAAATCATTTTATAATGGTTTTGGGCAAAATTGTTAAATTTTTATGCTTAGAGAATTTTTTTGATGGTATGATATAAAATTAAAAATTCTTCAAAATTATAAAATATTTTTTGTATAGATTGGGGAATAGATTTGTTTTGTAATTCTGACAATTTTTTTTTATTTTGAAGTATCTAAAATATTTTATAATGATTTTGCTAATTGAGAAACTTTAGTTGAATTACATAACTCGAAGATACGGTAAATAGTTTTATGATAATATTTATGATAAAATTAATTGAGAAACTTTAGTTTAATTGCATATTTTCCCACAACATTTTCTTGTATTATCAGGACCTCGACGATAGTCTGATTATCCTGTAGTCCGTAATCTACTAGTAAAAATTCTATTCTTGTTTTTCTCTTCTTTACATAATTTATTTTAATAAATAATTTAATAGAATTCCAACTTTTAAAACTTCAGAGAAAAATAACGTTCTTCTTTAATATTCTTGTCATTATAAAAAAATATTTTATAATGATTTTGGCCAAAATTATTAATGTTTTTACATTTAAATTTTTTTTAATATTGAGTAAACAAATTTAAATTTAAAATTTCTAAAATATTTTATAATGATTTTGGGCAAAACTGTTCAATTTTTAAGCTTAGAAAATTTTTTGATAGTATGATTACAAAAATTTAAAATTTAAAAATTTTAAAAAAATTTCAATTTACACAATATGTTTTGTATAATTGGGGAATCGATTTGTTTTGTAATTTTGACCAAAAAAAATTTTTAAAACATTTTATAATAGTTTTGGGCTATATTGTTTTGGGCTATACATTAGATATTGTTAAATTGTTATGGTAAGAGAAATTTTTTGATGCTATGATTAAAATTAAAAAATCTTCAATATTGTTAAATATTTTTTGTTTACATTGGCGAGTAGATTTTTTTGTAACTTTGACAATTTGGCAATTTTGGCATTTTTATATCGAAACACATTTAGGATAAAATAAAATTTCGGCAAGGGTTTAAAACCGATTATTATAGCCTTCTTATTTTAATAATAAATTTATATATTATTGTAATAAGAATATATATTTTATAAAAACAATGTATCACACCCCTATTAATTAACAAACCTATTAATTTATTAACACAATAAACGCTCAACAATCACATAATTATATTAAATTTAATACTTTTAATAATGTTTCTTAAATTCACTTCGCTTTCATAATTTATGCTTCAAGGTCTGTGTTCATGTAATAAAAAAAAAAACGTTATTTTAAGTAAAAAAATATTTTACTTCAAATATTTTCTATAAGCTGAAAATATTTTTCGTAAAATCAGCATTATTATGATTATTATTATGTCTAATACTCTTTCACAATCGTTTCATACTGCTTCCGGCTTCATGAAAATTTTCCACTTTGAATATCCGGTTATTTCATTCTTGCAATCCTTTTGCCCAACATTTTTCATTGTTTTATTTCTTGCGAAGATTAAATATCAAATAAAATATTCGATTAAAGAAAATGAGCTTTTCATTATTACTTTATATTGCCTCATATAATATGCGTCGAAAGAGTATTGTTACAATATTTAAAATTTTTTGAGATTTTAAGAAACGTGATAAAAATTTTACATTATATTATTATAATTTTAAAACATTAAGGCCAGGCAAATACTTCAGTTATTCAAACTTTTAATGTCCCCCTGATTAAATTAATCGGGCTAAAAAGGATAACTCTCAGAAACGTGAAATACTATAACAGTTAATTTTATACGTGACAAATAGTGAAGGCGTAACAAATAGTGGGTCGTTTTTCGTGAAATTGTAATTTTACACCCTTGACCAAGTAGATAATCCTTTTTCAAGTTATTGTGCAAAAATTTCTTTTTTGTACGTTCACCGCCCTGTAACCATCTTGTTTGAAGCTGGTTGACTTAAAACTTGAACGTAGAATATTAGCCCATTTCTATGCGGTCAAGGTTTGGTAATAAAAGAAAATTTAATTAATTAATAAATTATAATTAGTTACCTGTTCGGTTTATTAGGTTTGATAGCTATTTGTGACCCTGATTAGGACGTCTAAGAAAAATGAAGTGACGTTAATTAAATAATCGTACATGCGTAGGAAGATACAACACTGATTTTTTAAATTGCTGGATTCCTGATTGGTGTCTAGTATGACGTACATGTCGGACAAATAGGAATTGAGTGCCAATATGGAGAGAGAAGTGAAGAGAACTTGGTTCTAGCTCCTTGCCAACGGTCTCTTTAATCCGCCAAGTCACTGAGTGAAGGAGCCATTTTTTGCTCTAACCAAAATAAATTTTGGCAACATGCCTATTTGAGTCAAATGGAGTTAGATTTCAAGATATTGGGGATAATTTGTTTAATTAGCCAATTTTATAATATCATGGCCGAATTAGAGCTATCACCACATTAACATTCAGCTTCCTAAGATCTGCTGGCCTGCGATCTGAAACTGAGGGATTTATTTTTGCATGCCAAGATGGTG
>WYDF02258112.1:0-19619 GCA_009867245.2 Adranes taylori
CATAATAAGATTCAAATTCTGTATCAATTTTAAATCATACCGTTAATTTTCTTGATAAAATTTGAGCATAAAAATTTCAATTGCAAATATCACTTCTAGTTGCTACTGTAAAATTATTATACTTCATCACTTTGGTAACAAACGTCTTCCTTATTTGCGATAAATACGTAGTAATCATACATACCGAGCATTAAAGTCATTTTATAGAAAATAGATATAACTAACGAATTGTTCGTAATAAAAATCGCAAGAATATTGTGCTAATGAGTCGAGCTTTGGTCACCACCGAGTACTTACTTGGTCCTCACGCCAGCTATACTGCTGGGGTGCCCTCGTCTCACTAATTATGTCTTTGCACGAGTTCACTTTCAAAAATCTTTATCCAAACTAAATTCACTTTCTATTAAAAACAATTTTTTTATCTTGAGATTAGTGCAAAAGAAAATTACCTGAAGACCAACACTTTGAAATAAGTCTTGAATTCAGCTGCGTGTATTATTTTAATATTATAAGAGCAAAATCTTCTGCACAAATTCTATAACTTTGCCAAAAGTCATATATTCACGTCTATATATAAGTTATTTAGAAAGATAACTTATATATAGAAAGATATCGCCAATAATTTTATTAAATTTATAGTTAGCCTTAAATGAATTCATCATTTTGAACATGATGAAAATTGAAAAATAGGCCCTACCTTGACTGGCCAGCACTAGAACAAGAAACATTGTCTTTTTAAGTAAAGTAATGTAACTTCAAACAAATTTATCAAACACACTTCCAAATACAACAAATATTTGCCGCGGTAAGAAAACTACCCCCAAAAATGGACATTGTGGTGTGTCATGATCGCTCTTCTTGTATTTCCCTGAAAAAAGCAGTCTTGACACGACATTTCCTGAAGATTGTATTAAGTAGATAACCCCCGTTTATTGCGACCCCGGCGAGTGCGAATTCATTGCAGAACGTTATAATATTAGGCGAGTGTTATCATCGTTTTTTTTAGTTCATTATCGCATTTGTGCTTCGATTTAAATGTAAAAACGTGCCGTTCCAATAAAACTGAGTCAAAATTGCAATAAATCTAATGGAAAATACACAAAAATATTGTGGGATAGACTAGTGCAGTCGTAGAAGCACTTGAAAATAACCCAAGGAGTTTCATGAAATGATGGAAAGGGCAAATTATCCACCAAATTAATTTTCTAATGTAGACGAGATGGAAACGAATGCAAACAGGAGATTGAATACGTTTATTTCAATGGCGGAAATGACTGATTCTGAATTTAAAGCAGCCAAGGAACGTCTAACACTTCTCGGCGGAAATGCATCCGGAGAACTCAAATTGAAACCATTGTAGATTTATCAATCAGAAACTCTCTGCCATGATAGGTTATTCTAAAAACTATTCACAAGTTGGTGTTGGACATTTCGACGGGGCATCCTCTGGAACTTGAAACTCTTATGGAATTCTTACCTCCAAACACTACTTCCGTCTTACAGTCCATGGATCAGGCGCAATAGCAACATGAAAGGCCTATTATTTAAGAAAAATGACGCGCTAACTCAATAAAATTACTGATAACGTGATAAAGATGCCAGTTGATGGAAATAATTTACTATTGTAAGTGTTTGAGGGTGTTTGAAAAGTTGTGTATGCAGGGTGGTTGGAAATAGTTTTTCAGATAAATTAACATCAATTATGAAAATGATATTCAAAATATGATCAAGATATTAGTATTTATTTCAACCACTTCCTGAGGTATTGAAGGTATTAATGTAGATGATGTTTAAAGTTGGCTAAAATCGCACGGCGAGACTTTTACCAATGAAGAGTTGCAGGAAATTGACAGCTATTTTATGCTCCAAAAAATGACGACATAAACCTGCTCCTATGCGAAATTAATGCAAAAATCTTCTGAATAAATCTCTTGTCAAAATCTTCGAAAAAGCCCTTTCTCTTCACAATCAATGCATGGAGTTTTAGAAGAAAACGACGAATATTACGAATGAATAAGTGCTGTAAAGCGTGGTAATGACAAATTATTTGGCGCTTATCGACAAACTTTATGCAATAAACGTAGACAGACTCAGCAAGGAATACCAGATTCTTGTTTGCAACGAGGAACAAACTGATTAAATAATGTTTTGTCAGTTTCTGTTTCAAGGTTAGATTACTTTTATGTTATATAAAACACATATTTTCATACTGATAATATTAATTTTATCATAATGTGTTTTTAATACTCTAAAATGTTTGTCTTTATCCCATCCCCAGCGACCATCTCTGGAACTTATCTTTCGCAATCAGCGGGAGTTACCTATATATAGTATTCTTATTAAATGAATAGTATAGATAAATTGTTTTACACAAATCTCAAGAAAATTCAAGTTTTGACATTTTCTGATGACTGCCGGTTATGTAATGCATTAAATAATTATCTTTACTGCTTCTTTTCCTATTAAAGTCAAAGTGAATTAAAGATTTTAAAGGAACTCGGGCATTAAAGTTATGACTTACACCTATTAATATTATATAAATATAATTCTCATTTTTTATCAATTCTCATGTAAAAAAAGAACGACTAAGAACTAGTTTTCTTATGATTAATCGACATCTAGTATAATAATTATTAAATTTTATAATACCAATTTTATATGCTTTTTTTAATAATTTTTATTTAAGGGTCTTTATTTAGAAAAAATTGTTTTTCTTTTTATTTCAATTTACAAATTTCGAATAATAATAATGTCAGCGAATAATATATATGTACAAACGTTTAATGGTAAAATTTTAAATTCATCATCACGAGCCACAAGTTTTCTTAACGTTAAATTTTTAGACAAAGTAATTTTATTTCGAGTTAAACGTTTGACGTTAATTTTAATAGTTAGAAATAATTGAAACAAATAGAATGACTTGATGGGGTTAGTTTTAAAATGTTAATTAATCGTGTCGCTAGTAAGAGATACCACCACCGGATGTATAATTATTGCTGTAAAAAATTTTAGGCTTGTTATTTTAAAAGCCTGCGATTGATTGTAAAAGAGTTTTCATTTATATGATAAATTATTTGTATATTAATATAAAAATATTGTTATTGCTTTTAGATGAAATGTTTTAACCACATCAAATCATTAGACCGTATTTAAGGTTAGGCCTTTGCTTAGAAAACGTTTGATATATTAACAACAAAAAATCGACACATACGATAATGATCTATTCTAACTAAAGCGATAGCATGCAATACTATGTTTAGCTACACTAAGGACTACACTCTATAATCTATGTATATTATATAATCTATACTAAAACATCTAAATATCGATGAAAAATAAAACAAAAGAACACGCACTCACGCTTAACATGTCATGTCGGTCAAAATTGCATGGGCCATCTTTAATCAAACATATATGAGCGACACGCCAGTTTTTCATGGTTTTGAAAACAATTCAACAATTTATAATATCCATGAATGTGATAAATTTGCTATTTAATTAGATTTACTAGAAACTTAAACTAATTAAAAAGTTGATAACAAATAATTGTACTTATATAACTTATAAACTAGAATTTGTTTAAATGCGTTACACAATATTCATATTCTGGCATGAACGTTTGATTAGAGTATGGATGCAGATTTTTCTTTTATTAATCTATAAAACTGTTTTGAGTTATTTTGTTTAGGGTTAAGAAACATAGGTACTAGTAAAAGGGATGAATAAATATTATTGAATGTTTAGCTTGGGCACTTATTTTATTGTATACTGTTATTCAATAAAATAAATGATAATCAATATGTATTAAAACAAATGAATTAACATAACTTAAATATATTCATCTTAAAAAAAATATAAGTTTCGATCAGAAAAGATTTAGTCTCGTTAATTCATACTGTAACGACAAAACTGTGTTAGACATATTCAATTCTTTGAATTCCATAAAATAATATATGAATCTATCATTATAATTTCATTTAATTATACAAATTACTCTCAGAACAAAACTATCTATCAGAAAAATAGACACGAGGAATGAATCAGTAAACACCCTGGTGATACAAGGGAAGCACCAGAGAGGAGGTACCCCGGTGATAAAGCACAACCTAGCTGCGACGCAAGAAACTAGAAACAAGGGGAGGAAAACATAGTCTTTTAACGCGAACGTCTTTTTCGTTCATGATGTTAGAGAGAGATAATATTAAACTAAAATTAAGAAATAGGCCTCTAATGACGCATCAAATTTTTACCGAACATGGCACGAAGTACGGAGTGAAAGTATAAAAGTGTAAAGTATGTGCTAAAAGGATTTCAGTTCTTCACAAATTTTAATCAGATGTTTACGCGTATTTTCTTTGTTATTATTATTGTTGTCGTAAAAATAATGACAGACGTTCAGATGTAAGTAGTCGATTAATTTTATTGTAAATCTTGATTAAGGAACTGGAACACCTTAAGTTCTTTAACACCTTAAATCTTTGATTTCATTTTAAGAAAATAATTTTATTCAATATAACTAAGTTCCATTTTAATAACAAGCTAACAATCAATTAACTTTTATTTAGATGTTGCTTACTAGTTTTTACATTTACTTACAAGTTGAGTTTATCGTTGGAGAATCTTTACGTAAATCTAATAAATCAGAACCGTACTATATTTTGTTGTGTTGTAAGTCGACCACTCCTTTATTAATTACTCGCTTATTATTATTAATTAAATGTTGCTTGGTCAATATTTTATTTATTTTCGACTTGGACGAAAATTGTGTTGTATACGTATAAATATTCACGTAGACAAATTAAGTGAATCTTTGTTTCATTCCGAAACTTTGAACTATTTGTTTTATTACTTGGCAAAGTTCATGAATCTATTATAATTGATGTTGCATGTAAAATAAAACGATCTTGTTTTATTTTGAATTGCGTTTTATTAACTCATGGGTCGTCCTTGCTTTATTAACATTGAATCTTGGTTTTAATCAAGCATGGTTCCATAAGTCCTTGTTTCATTGTCAATTTTATTAATACATGAATTTATTAAAACCCCATAAATTGTTTATTAATTTAAACTACGCTCCCAAATAAATTTTGATAAAGACTCTACAATCTCCCGGTAGAATTGACTGTGTTTTTAACAGGAACTGATTAATTCTGTTGAAGATAACTCAATTCCATTTCAAACAAATTCAACGTGACAATACTATTACGTTCAGGCTATTAATTCATAGGAAAACATTGAAGGTTGCAGTGCTTGACGGGTACTATGTTCAAGGTGTAGCTAACTTAAATATTTATAACTACTGTTGATCAAATTGAGGATGAAGTTCAAATTAAATAATTAAGAGACAAAAAATAAAATTACAAACACAAATAACAACAATCTGAAGATTATTTGTATAAGTCCAACTAATAAACAAATGAAAAACAAAAGATATTTCAAAAGATCTGAAACAGCGAACAAACTAAACCAAAACGATATATTTATAACGGAATGATAAAACGAAATAATGGCCTGAAAACGGTCAACCAATAGCTTATTATTAAAAAATAACATTGCGGATATTATAAATGGGCCACTTCAAATTGTTTAACTTATCCTTTCAAAGGGACAAATTCCATTATGCTTTTGAAAGAACTGAAATAACCACGTAATACCATGGCTGAGCCCAGTGTAATATTACCAGTTGCAGGTAAATTATTCAACTTTTTTGCATAGATATATATGAGACTGTTGTTTGTAATATTAAATTTGCTGTTGTATGGAAATCCCACAGGAATATACGGGGTTCTAGGTTTTATGAAATTTACGGAAACAATCGTAATCTATCCAAACAGTTACTTCAAACAGTGACATCAATTAATACGAACTTAATATTGTAAAGCCAAAGACGATAGTAAATATATTCACATTTTAGATTCTAATGTAATGATTTTTCAACATCTGAAAGATATAATCTAAGAGAAAAGGCGATCTATTGAACTCGTGCAAATTAAATACAGCACACGGCTAGCATCTTTTAGGCTCTGCGAGGGGAAAAAACTTCTCCGCGGAGTGAAAGGAATTTGGTGTCATGATAAAATCGAAGTAAATTCTCGCACACTTTAATTTTACATTGACGTGTTAAAAGAGAACTAATTGAAAAACTAATTTATTAGATGGACATTGAGTAAGGAAGAGTGGGAACAACCACTTTCGTTTACACCAGGTTCACCCGCCAGGGGGCATCATGATCGACAGAAAATATAAGTTTCTTAAAACTTAATAGAGACGAAACGCAACAATTAAACAAAAAAATCAGGGTGCCTAGAAATAATGATTTATGGCATAGTACGTCTTAACTAACGGTACTGTTATAACTTTTGATCATGATGAAGCATGCGTGTTGATATGCAAGAGGCGTGCGTGGTTGGAAAAGAGGCGCACAAGAACGTACGAAAAAGTCAAGACGCATATCAGAAAACCGGAAACAAACGTGCAGCACAAGAATTTCAATCCAGACGATTTCCATATGTATTGAAATGATCTATTGATAATTATATGAAAAAAGATAATTATATGCGTCCAATTGAAGCGAAAACAGCTTACGGTTATAGTTTGCACAAAGAGCACACGGAAACAAAGAAGATGTGGTTCTTTGTTTCGAAGAATCGACCAACCACAGCTGTTTCTTCTAGACTTTTTATTCTTACAACCAGAGAAACGAAACTCACTGGCCTGAAAAACGTCGGACAATGGAAATACCCTATGATCATGAATTTTCAGCAGAACTACTTCAACACGCTGAGTGGTAAACGAATCTCCTGGAGCTAAATATTTTAAGAGTAATATCCATTTTTATTTCCACGTGCATTGCTCCAAAAATTATCAATCTTGGTAATCTATGGTATTACTATTGTAAGTAATTCATAAAAGTTGATTTTTGACCTGCGCCTGAACAATTTAAAAAACACGTGCCCACAACGGTTTGAACTATCTAGTATGCGCTATCAAATATTCAATCTTCAAATATTTCTTCGGCCGTACAAATTCTCTGCTTTATTTTGTTCCGTTTCGTACTTCAGTACTCAACATCAGTACTGTAATACTCATACAAGATAAAGTGCCACTGTTGAGTTTGTTTATGAAACCGAAATTAACAGTTAATAGTACAAAATAAAATCTGTTTAAAACTGTCTTTACTGAATTTTCCAGGAACCTTGAAGATAAACTGATGCTAATATGGGAACAGGAATAAGAATTCTTACCTTGCGCTGGAAAAATGAAAATCATCGCTGAAACACATCTTGAACGGAAAAGTTCAATAAAGTTGGGCATACCTGTTTTGCATTTTCAGGTAAAAGGGAATATTAAGACGGCATAGCAGAATCATTTAGAGAACAGACAAAGTAACGGGACTGCGTAAAGAATCATTTAATAACTTAGGAGTTAAAAAAATTTCCTGTATAACGCATATTTTTCAAAAATATTAAATGTAAATCTGGTTGAAAGATATATTCTTATTAATATGCCCAAAGTAAACATCCAATTTGGAATCAATAAAAAATTTGTATCAACAATCGCCTATATGCATTTATTAAATATATAAAATTTGCAAAAGTAACGAACGTTTTGTACTTGGAAAAGTATTTTACTATTTCCACCACTTCCTCATTCTCCACCGTTTTGCTTTGTTTATTTTTTTTGCTGAGTGTAACTTTGTACGTTCTGTTTCAATGGAAGGCTCTGGGTATCATGGTGATGATAATAATATGGCTTGTTTTTGTCTTTTTGTCTTTATTTATATTGTTTAGGTGTTCTAATTTATGGACTAATCTCGAAGGAGACCGACCGTACCCGAAAGTACCTTCGAACACGGATTCCAAACATTCGCACAGACAATTAAATAATAATACTAAATCAGATTACGTGCATTTTTTATTTCGTATTTGCATAAATTGATCGACAAAGGAAATGAAAGAACATATCAAAATCGACGTTAAACTATATGGTTGAGAAATAAGTTTCTCATTAAAACTGCTGTTGTTCTATTTCTTGCTAGAAATCTGTTATAATGCTATAAAATATTTTTTATAGCAAAAAAAATGGAATACAATAGAATAAATTCTAATATTATAAATAATCTTAATGTATGTATAATAAAATAATATAAATCATAAGTCATAACTACTCTTCCATACAATAAAGGAACTAGCGAAACATACTGACTTAAATTTAATCCATAATCTATTTCTAGTTAAGATGCATAACAGAGTCGTTTGGTATTGCAAAAGCAAAGTATTGTAAACATTGCGTAGTTAGTACACTTCTATCATTATTTTGTGAATACGTTAAAGAAAGTTGAACTCTATAGACTTTGTTCCGTGCAGTCAGTTCCCTACCATTACGTAATCCAGATAAACCTTCAAGTATGCTACATGAACCTCCATAATTCATAAATTTAAAAACAGAAACATAAACTTTAGCAAATGGACTGGTCACGCGATATACACACGCGATATACGCATGTTTGCCTAATTCGTTTTGCGAATTAAGCAAATTTAAAAAGTATGTTAAATGTCTTAAATTTACGTCTTAATTTTTTTTGGAATTGAGTGCTCACCCTAAATTGATTTTCGGCTAGTTTCTTAGTTCTTGACGCTTACGCATTTCTTATTAATACAATCAGTGAATGTTTTTGTCGTAGTAGCCGTTCCAAACCTTATGAGCGTGAAGCAGAAACCAAAATACATTTGTTATATGCTTTCTTTTCCTTCTCTTCGCACCACCGATCGATGTGTTAGTGTGTGACACATAGTAATTTAGATAGATGGAAGAAAGATAGAAAGCGTCAGAGATAGAATTCAAATCAAACGTGGTAGCAGTAAAGAAGAGTTTGCTTATGTTAAGAGTTCAAAGCAAACAAATAATGCTCACTTCTTGGTACAAATATAGATGATAACGATTAAAGTGGAATAAACACGTACAACAAATATGTAGTAAAGCCAGTAGCATTTGTAATATATTTCGAAGGATAAAAACACTGTATCAAAAAATAGTTTAAAATTAAAATTAATGTATTGCAGGCTTGTAGAAGCAAGTATAGAATATGGCATCATCACATGGGGAGCAACTAGTAATAAAAAAATGGAAAGAATTTCTATTCTACAAGCAAAAGATTATTCGTAAAATGTACAATATTCCCAAACAATCTTAATAAATATCATGTAGTACAATGCGTGAAACAAAACAAATACATTCTAACAGAACAGTTGTATTCATTCATAAGCATGACACACAAACAAAAGATCAGCTAAAACTAAGAATAGAAAGATAAAGGTAGCGCAGGTTGGAACAGACTAAATGTAAGTCAGTTTCAACAATAGGTTACCAGAGAATCTGAAATCGGTAGATGGCATAAATGAATTGAAACAGAAATTGAAGAAATACGTAATCAAGGAAGTACTTTACGGAACTAATGAAGATATGTAAAATAAACAACTCAATTTCTGTGACTTATTCAATAATATGATCTACTTGTGTATTGTTATTAGTGCATTGTAAATACATATTAGGATTATTAAATCTTTGTTATTGTTATTGTTCTGTACAAAAATTGCATCTAAACTTACTAGTTGTAATAATATGTTTGTCAGTTCCAATATTTTTTTTACATTTTCTTGAAAGGTGTATCAAAATTTAAATTCCAATTTTAACACAACCAGGCAATCCAAAAAGCGCGTCGAATGCAACAGTTTAATGTAAAGCTAAGAAAATCTGATTTGAGAATTTTTCAAAAAATCGAAAAATTATCTTTCATTTCCTCTAACGACAATAGATATTTAGACATGCTCCAAACCATATTTTTTAAACATTTTTTTAAAATTTAAATCTCGATTGTATTCAATTGTTGATATGCATGTTATAAATCATTTGTAATTAATTGTAATAATAATGTTGCTATATGGATCCATTAATTGATTTGCTTCATGTTTGTTTTAAATAATGAATATCCTCAAATATATATATCATTTTGAAACACTATGGATTCATATGCTAATTACTTTATGCGAAATCTGAAATAGCGTTTCCAAATTGACGAAAATAATCAAAGATGCGCAAACAAGTACTGAGAACAAATTTTTCGTACATTAATAATGACAATCAGTTGTTTTGTTTCATTAATTCGCGTTCTTATAATTCACACATATCATTAATTTACTGGAACACAATAACTTAACATATAGTTATCTCTAAGTTTAATATTACTCTTATGCTGTAAAATTATGATATTTAAGTTTAAACGATCGTATCAAAAAAATGTTCTCTTCTTATCTAATAGTATAAAAAAGTGCGCATTGTTTTTACTAAAATCTAGTTTTATCTACAATAGTCGACACTTATTTATCGCCATTGTCAGGCATATATCTTTATTATTATTACAATCTAAAGAGAGGGTTTACCGTATCATTTGTTTTAAAATAAACATACAAACACACGTTAAATTTTTTTACAAGCCCAGCTTAAAAAACAATATGTTAAAAGATAAAGATTAAAATAATTCACCTAACTAATAAGTAGTACTTGATATAAGATCACAAACGTTAATTTAATTCTTCATTTTAATAATTAAAAATGTTCAATAAAATTATTCTAAACTAAGAAACAAAAAAATAAAAGTAATAATAATAACATAACATATCTTTTTTTAAAACATATATAACTAGTTTTTCTCTAATACTCAAGTGCGTTGAGCTAAAGATTGTGCATAACGCCGAATAAATTAACTCTATTAAAGTCTGGCACGAATGCAAGAAATTATATTTGCGTTTCTCATTAATGAATGAATATGTTGTCAGAAAGTGTTATAATTCATAAGTTTGCGTTATTCCTACTAAATTATTTCAAATTACGAGACTTGCCGATGAAAACCACTACTGTACGAAAGCTACCATTTAACAAATTAATTTCATGAAAGTATTATTTTGAATTTTTGATTCCAAGATACGTGTCGTATTTATTAAAAAATATTAAATGTCTTTTATCATGTGTATGGAAATAATATCATCTCAAAATTTGTAAATATAAAAATCAGCACAAAATTAATAGGTTCTAAAAATATAGCTAACTTATACAGACAGACGCATTAGAAATAAAATTCGAGATTTAGAAATGAAATAAGTATTTACCGTTCTGGGTACAACACGGAAACTGTACTTCTCTAGATACCTAACAATTTAGTCAAGTCACTAAAAAATTAAAAACGTTGTTCCGGGCAGCTTCCGACAATACCGAGGTTCGACAATACCTCAATTGAATTACGATCCCACCCTGCGTAATGAATTTATGTGGCCCGTGATTAATCTTTCAATATTAGCTACTTCACTTCCAATAACTAGTTGAGTTGATTCGCGATACATCTTAATCTTTTCGAAAAAAAATCCATTGTAGTGTAGTACAAATATAGCACAACTTTTGTACTACGTAAAATGTACAACTACACTGTATGAACTGTTTGTCGTTTAGCGGCGATGTGAAACTCCAATATTTTAGGCGGAGCTTATCAGTGCGAATCCAAGGCCAAGCAATTTGTTATTTTTGTGGTCAAGTATGTTGAACCAATGGGATTGTGACATAGACAATAGTTGCAGTTGATGACTGAAGAAGTTCTCAGGCAGTTTCTAAAAAGATATATACGTCATTTCATTAGTTTAGTTACATTTTCAATTTATGCAAGACCATCCTCCTTTTTTGAACGTGACTTTCGGAGCATATTGTATTGGTTAAGTAATATAGAGATATATCGGTGACAATAATTTGTAGTGCAATAAACTTTATTGCATAGTCTATATTTCCGTTCGGACTTTTACGTATACCACTATACAGTAGATAAACAGTTTCATCTCTAGTTGGTACGAAATTTATACAAAAAGTATACAAGAAATTTTTTAGTAGCAATAAGATAAAGTCTTTTTGGCCAGATAGAGTCTATATGATAAACTCTAAAACAGCTATTCTCAACCGCCAGACCGTGGAAAATTTTTACCTGTCCAGTTAAAGAAATATCTTATTCAAAACATAATAATTTTCTTGCTAAAAAAAAACCACTGGTCCGCGAGATTGTTTCACAACTTTTACCGGTCCGCGGGCCAAAAAAGTGGATAAACGCTGGTCTAGAAGATAAAGTCTATTATTAAGTGAAATAGATAATTTATTAAGCGATTTTTAAAACCATTTTCCACACTAAGCCCTAGGCAAGAGGATTTTACTTTTAAAACACCTACCAAAGAATGAAGATAACGAGATAAGGAAAGGGTTGAATTAAATTCAAATGTAGCGCAACTAGCTGGCAATCTTAAGTGCTATTCAAATATTTTAACTGCATAAATTATATACAAGAAAAATAGCTCATTTTCTAAGTAAGACACGCGCTGGTTCAAACGGAATTCGGCACATTCCGATCTAAGTCAAAGCAAAATCACGCCGAGCTTTTGCTAGACGAACATTCCTGGGCGATTCAATAAAAAGAATAGTTTAGGAGCTTGCACAATTCGATTGAAAGTTAAAAGTTACTTAGATCAGTTCGCGTTAAATTTTATATTATTTTTTGATAAATAATAATCAATACATACTGCGGCATGGAGTCCGTCGTGGATACAACAATGTAAGATTTTTTTAATTATCTTATTTGAATATTTGTGCAAGGGCTGATCGAAATGATCTTAATTTTTTGTTCGAAAAATAAATAGAAAAATTCGTGGACGTAATCGCCACCCTATCATTCATATACTCGAAATCATTCGTTTCATTACATTTCGCAAGTTGACCTTTATAATTTTTCCTGTCACTTTATAACTCATCCATTAAAGTCTATTAGCACAATAGTTGTTTAGGGTAAATTAAATAAAACAAGCATAACCTATAAATCGCCTGCCCTATAAATCGCCTAAACATGAATTGCCGCGGCCTACGGCCGCTCTTGACTAACTTTTTCTCCGTATTTGCTTTGCCGCGGCCTGCGGCCACCCTTGACTCACTTTTGGAAAATTTATAACAGAGGAGTCTGAGGTGCTTCACTCGCCAGACTGCCTTGAACATTTGAATTTGCCTATGCAAAAATTCGCCAATCCATAAATCCTAAGGTCCGGAGTCACTTGACATTTTTTTATTGCTCAAAATCGATTCAGTATATTCAAATGTTCATATTGGAAAAATTGAAGTCCTATAGTCTTTCCCTAAATTTCAGTTTCTCAACTTTCAAAGGCACGTAGCGTCATTTTCTTTCACAGTCAAATTACTCGTATGTTTAATCGTGTGTTTTTGGAAACTCGCTTAATCGCTTAAATATTAAAGAAACTTTCGATACAAGAAATAAAAAAAAATGGTTTCGAGAAAATTTATCCCAAAATTTTCAAAATAACAAACACCTTGTAATTATGTTAAATTGTAATTTTAGAGAAAATCTGTATTCAATAAAATAGAAGGAGCTTTAGGTAGTCTGTACACCAAAGTTTATTCGCATATGCTATCTTTTATAATTTCTGAAATATATCGAAAATTTGTTAAACTTTAAACCTGACAATGTCGCGTTGCGTCGCGTCGCGTAGCAACAATTGAAGGCTTTAGAATAATTTAATTCGAAGCAACATATAAGGTACTATCTGCGAGCGAAATTTCAGCCTCCTAGTTTTAAAAATGATTTTCTGAATAATATTAGCCCTTTGGACCCTCCCAAAATTATCATTTGGACCTGGCACTGATAACAAGCCCTTTGGAATAATATTAGCCCTTTGGACCCTCCCAAAATTATCATTTGGACCTGGCACTGATAACACTGATACTGATAACAAGATTAAATTGCAGGGGCACTGTCTTATAAATCTTTTTAAGAGATTTATGACAATATTATTTCCTGTGACATATCTTCTATCTACTTTGTCAGTTAACATACGTATCATAGGTCCCATACGTAAAATACGTATACGTTGACGACCGATTACCATGGCAACTAATAGTTTTTATAATATTAGGGGCTATACCCTTGGAGCCCTTAGAGTTAGACCCTCGTTGTGGGATATCACTGTAAAAATAATAACAAGAGCTATCCAAATGTATAAAAATATACAGGATATAATAATATACTAAAGTTTTCTTAATCATTTCGATCAGCCTTTACACAAATATGCAAATAAGATAATTAAAAAGGTCTTATATTCTTATATCTACGGCAAACGCAATGTAAGTAACTTCTAGCTTACAATTGAATTCTGCAGGCTCTTAAACTGTTGTCGGAATGTACAGTCGGAATAAAAACTGCCCAGGCAAAATATTCTTAAATATGCAACATTATTTATGGTCATAGTAACAGTCGTAAATAATAAAACTGATAATATACATTAAAATATTAGTTAATTTGATAAATAAAAATTGCACTTTATTCTTCATTTTTATGAAATAAAGTTTGTTTATTATGCAAATGATTTTGGTTTAAATAAATAAAATCATTTCATTTCTGCCTGAGTTATATTATTGAAAATTTAATTTAACTTGAAATATGAATATATCATAGGAGTATTAACTAGAAATACCAGCAGATTACCAATACATTTTTATTGGCAATCTCCTGGTATTCTAAATTTAAAAACATTACCTTTTATGATAAAAAATATTTCGTTGAATAAATATATAAACTTATTTCGACTTATGCACAATAATATTTAATTTCAAAACACTGGAATACTAAATAAAAAACAAAACATAAATGTAACAAGTTATAACAAATAAACGATCTATGTAATGCGTTATTATATGAATTACGACTTTATATATATTCATACAATGTTTGCCCTCCTCTCTCAACGTAAAGATGTATTTAATATTAGGCAATAAAAAATATAATTGCTACTATCGTTAGACGTCACCGAACAAAACAAATAAATATTTTATCGTACACGCGTCAATTGCAATCGACAAAATTCGTCTAATCGTAGACCAGCAAGTTCGCGCCACAACTCACCTAAATCCAGATCTATCGTTGGATCAGCATCGTTGTCATTTGATAGCTGTGATGCGGGTGTTGAGAATGCAATTGAACCCGGAGAGGAAAATGGAGATTGTTGCTTATTTTGTTTCGAATTGTTATAATTCTGGAGATTAGATGTGTTTTTTAGAGTGTTTGCGGTAGATACGAATAACGACGTCGATGAAAAGTCGAAAATATTGGGAGGTGACGTTCTTAACGATGACGCAGGCGATGCGGATGATGGTGATGATACGGAAGAAGGTGATGGTGTGATTGATGCTAACGAAGGAGCTGTTAAATCAACCTAAAAGAAATATACACATCTTAGAAATATATTATATGAAATTCATTATTCGCTTTATATTTAATAATAATAATAATATATATATATTTTCGGATTCACCATTATATTACATATATTACTTAGATGTAAAGTTAAAATTCAAATTAATACATAGGTTAAGTAACAAAACATAATTAGCATTTACTTATTACCAACTAAAGTCAGACTCCAAAAGTGATTATAGCTTTAGAAATATTTCTTTTCTTAAATAATTGATGGGCAATTCTAGATTAATATGGTCGCTTTTAATTGTATTTAATGCTCTATTTATATGATTATTTAAACCGTAATTGGTGCTATAGAAAGCGATTGCAAAAGGCTTTGTGGAACTTTCCATTGAATTAATTTTAAAATTTCTTGTCCCTTAACAACCACAATTATTATTTTATGTATTAAACAAAAGTCAGTAGTTCTACGTCTTTTCTAGAGAGTAAATAAATTTAAATAATTTCTAATAAATGTATAACCGTCATTATTGATATAAACATTTATTCTGGTTGCGCAATATTATAATAATTTATTTTCATTTTGTTCAATTAGATTGACATAATAATTATAATTAGGAAACCAAATGATATATGCATATTCTAAACCTGAACGAACATAGGTTCAATACACTTTAATTACGGAGTGAATTCTTAATTAAGAACAATTTCTCCAGATAAATTCCATTGTTAGCTTTAGATACAATACTCAAGATATGGTCATGAAAAGAAAATTTACTGTCAAGTCCAACACCCAACTCCCTAGCTTAGTCCTTTTAGGCACATGTTGTTAATTTTATACTCATAATGAGCTTCTGAAAGAGCCCTAGTAAACGAGATAGTATAACATTTATTAATATTTAAGTTGTTCTCTAAAGATCATTAATTCATCAATATCCGAATATATTAATGAGAGAAATATCAGACTGCAATTGAACCTGATCGTCTTGACTTTTAATGATAGTAAATATTTTTCAAATCGTCTGCGAATATTAAAAAGTTTGTCTTAGAGCCTAAATCGTTCACAAGCAGACTAAAAAGCAAGGGAACAAACTGACAATCATGCGGAACTCCTGATTTTGCTACGATGGGCTTGAAGATAAAAAATTTTATTTTGACAAATTGTATGCGATCTCCTAAAAAATATTTAAATCGTTGTATTAAATCCAACCTTATCTAATTTATACAATAGTAGTTTAAGGTTTACGAGAAATCTCTGTAAACTGCATCTACTTGAAAACCACATTCCAGTGTATACAATATTCGTAGTTGTTGACCTACCACATCGGAAGCCATGTTGGTTCTCCATACGTAGTGATTTACAATGCCATTGAAGATAATCATTCATCAATCCATCAAATTGTTTAGCAAGTAAACTTTGATTGCAGCCACTTCTATAGTTGTTGATAAAATTTCTGTCGTCAGACTTATGAATTGGTATCAGAAATCTATGTTTCCAAATATTAGGAAAAGTACATTCTTTTAGTGATTTATTAAATAAGACACAAATAGCACTACTTAAAGTGAAAATACATTTTTAGTAGAATTACAGGAATGCCGTCAGCCCCATGCTGACGCTCCTGCTTAAATTCTGAAACCTTTTCAAATATTTCCGAAACAAAAAACTAAGTACAATTTAAGTTGTTAAAATGTAAAACTCCATCTGTACAGTTGAGTAGAGTAGAATAGAACAAAAACTTAGCTTTTGCTACAATACGTCTAAGTTTAGTAAAGGTTTTGATAGCTTCTATTTGCGCATGTATTGTATTTAATTTTGTTATATACCCTTCAGTAAAAGTGCGAAACACGATGATACATGTATTATTCCAAAGTGTATAATATACAAGTGACAACAATTTTGTAATGAAGCAATTTTTCCTCGTTCCAATTTAGTTTTATAGATAATATGATATGCTTGATCTTTGTAAATAATTCAGGATGACTAGATTTGGTGAAATGATGTTATTACGTAAGCAGTCTGTGTGCTAGGCGAACTAGTGCAAAAAGGGTAACTGTTAGTTAACACTTAGAGTTTCATTTAAACTTGTACTCATGAAATAAAGTATAATTTAAAAACATTTAAAACATCTTACTTAAGTTAGAATTTCACCATGGGTATTTCTTCCATTGGATAAAAACAAGACCGATGACGTGAACCATACAAAATATAATTAGCTGGTGTTAATAATAGATTGGTGTTAATCAATAGATAGCACATCGTGCTATTGTGCGTTACTGTATAAGTATGAGTGAAGAACGCAGAGGTGACTGAACATAAATCTATTAGGGCTGAAAGTAATTATCAAAATAGTGGACTACTAGAGAGGGGGTAAAGTATTGAGATAAACTGACCGTAATATTGGTAGGAAATTATCTAGACAAAACAGGAATAAAAGCTCCAAACAGCTTTGTTGACTAAAGACTGAACCTTTGTCGGTTAGTGTTTTGAACATAATATCATGCATTGAATTAAATAATATCATAATTGTTTCCAAAATAAATCATAAATAAATTAAATTGTTACAAGTTAGAAATTAAACAAGTTAGATATGGGGAAAAGTAGTATTCAGTATTTGGTAATAATAAAAAAATTCTTTTAAGTTTGAATTTTTTGAATAAAATAAATTAAATCGGTGAGGCAACAAATTGAAATAAATTAAACTAAATTAAAAGAAATTAATATGGTAACTGTGTGTAATTAGAAAATAAGTATGAGATGGTAGCATCAATAGAAACAGTAAGTAGAATAATTTTATAAATAATTTGGGAACCAATTTGATGAGTCGTGAACGCCATTTTGATTCAGCTACTCGCATGCATTAATTGAACACAATTGCTATTCTATTTTAGTATTTTGATGAGACCATATTTATTTTGGAAGCATGAATTATAATTTGATTTGCATGCCTTTCCTAATACATTTTGTTATGTTATACATTTCTTTCATTTAATCTGCCTTGACACTTACAATTATAACTCGACGGACTATAACTCCATGACTTATTCAGTAAATCGCATTTTCTAATTTACAAGACGGTACTTTAGGGTAGGAGAGAAGCTCTACTTACCCCATTCAAAAGATTCCCTCTTACTCAAGCATCTCAGAAAATAAACGCGACATATATGGTTGCTGCACCAGGTGGTAGCTTGTAGAAATTCCCCAAGTTTCCACGTGACAATATCTATTTCTTTTTATCGACGAGATGCGATGTGTTATTAAATTTCTAATTATAATATATTTAATATTAATTACTATTAATTACCAAATATTGTATAATACTTTTAAAAATAAGTAGATTTACCTGAGGCATTCTAGAGGTAGAATTGTTATTTGACGCTTGCTGTGTAGCAATTGACTTGAGATGACGTGCATCATCTATTGTGATAGGTGATATTACGGACGTTGATTCATCTGACAGCGAACTTTGTAACGTTTCGTCTTGTCCTACGGTGAAAGAGGAAGGAATTGAATTAGCCGTTTGCTATGCCGTACCCCACATTGGTACAAGCGCTTGCATTCGCTGTGAACTGTTACCATTGAACGCTCCATTCAACATACTCGTCGTTGATATTAAATTACTTGTAACCGGAGCATGCAATCCATTACAAAAGGAAGCGGTAACGGTAGACAAAGGACTCGCCGACATCGTTAGGGAAGAAATAATATCGTTTGGAATACTTCCGCCCATGGTAAAACTATTATTGCGATGATAGCAGTATGTCAAAGGTTTGACGAAATGAGTATCTAGCGTACGACAATGAGGACATGGTACCATGTGACTGTAATCGCTGAAGAAATTCAAACGTTGGGCTGGATGTAGAACTGGCTTGAAACATGCGTTACACTGTAACAAAGAGCTGTGTAAATAACTACAACAACGCGTTGCAACTACGCACTAAATATATTATTGAATATAATATGTAAATACAGAAGTTGTTTAATATCGGATTTTGCATAATAACATTACATCTTAATTTACTTTAAAGATAAGCCGAGAAGTTAGCTATGTATCCCCAATGTCTGCAGCTTTGTTGATATATTGCAACAAGGACGATGTATGCCACTAGTATGCACATTTTCAGCCTTCACTGGATGCGATGTTTATTGTCTGCTTGACAACCATTTTCAAAATGAACTTATATAACCCAAAAAATCTTTGATACATCAGCACTTAGAGATATTCATTAGATTGCGAATATATACAAATAATTTAGTGTTTAAATGTAATGCAATTACCTTCATTCGTTCCGTGCAACAAGGCATAGCAGCAAACACATCATAAGAATACATTGT
>WYDF02258123.1:0-19619 GCA_009867245.2 Adranes taylori
TATATACATGCTACACGTTACGACTGAACAAGCCATCTATAATTTGTGAAAGTAGAACGGGGTGTAGAACTGAGAATCAAAAGAAGTAACGCGATCCGCAGAGCGAGTTTGGTACATGGCAAATAAGTTTTAGGCAGGCAGTGTTGCTCTTCTTACAGCAGAGGTTAAAAATAGCGATAGGTTTGTAATAGGAAGGAATCAGATGAAAAGAAGGGTACCGTGCAGTGTCTATTTACTCATTTACTTATTGAGACAAAATCTAATACACCCTTTACAATAGATATGTTAAGAATTTGTCAAACAATTTGCTTAAGTCAAGTTATACCTACTCGCTAGAAAATACAAATAACAAAAAACAAGTACTAACAAACAAAGAAACATACGACAACAAAATAACATTTAAATAGCCATAGAGAGTAAAGTCTCTCAAAAGCAGAAACATCATAAAAATGAAATTACATAAGCAATAACCGTGTGATATCGTTAAACACCTATTCCACAAAAGCTGTTGTTTCATAAAAAAAAAACTGCATATATTTAGGTTTAAGGAGCCGAGTGTGGTTCCTTACAAGAGACTAACCAAAAGTACTACGCATGCTTATTGTTTGTTTATAAAATCGTAAAATTCTTCTACGGAGTATGGACAACATTGGATCAGCAATGATTTCCAATTTTGTGTGAAAATAAACAAACTACTTCTACTAGACTTTTTTATATAGCCCGGCTCATAGAGTGACAAGCATTGTTTTACCAATAGCAGTAGGTTTCTGTGTCGGGTGAGATGTTCGTGTGGGCGTAGGCTATGATGTTGAATTAACAATGTTTAAAAACAAAATAAACTAAGGTGAAAATGTACATAGCATATAATGTCATTAATTTAAATCTACTAAATATCGGCATACAATTTATTTTGGTATATGTTTTCCCACATAGTAAGAAATTTGTATCATCAGCATACATTACAAACACTATCATTCAGGCCTTCTTTAAGTTACGCTTCAAGGTCATTAATAAATATTAAGAAGAGTATCGGGCCCAGTTGAGGGACTCCAGAATTTACTTCACTCTTTTGATAAGACATTTTCTCCTCTGCTGTACATAACATTCTGGATCCTGTTGCTTAAATAAGATTTTACCTATTCACCCGCAACACTTCGAATGCCATAGTTATACAACTTTGCTAGAAGGACAGTGCGGTCAGCACAGTCAAAGGTTTTCGATTGACCTATAAAGATTCCATCAGGTATTTCATCTTTGTCCAAATTTTAAAATGCCATATTTAAAGTCCACTAGAGCTGTGTCAACTGACTTTCTCGCACTGAAGCCATGCTGGCAGTCACAAAGAATCTTGTGGTTAATAAAAAAACTAGTTAACTTTTGATTCATTAAATTTTCTAATAATTTTGCCATAGCAGATAATATAGTAATCGCACGGTAATTGGCTATATCATTACTGTCCCGTTTCTTGTAAATGGGATGAACCAATGCTCCTTTTAGTCTCTCGGGAAAGATACCTGCGGAAATGATACATTATATTATATGAATTGATTCCAAAATGTGATGATAATTTTTTTTCAATAAATAATTTGAGAGATGATCCTCGCCAGAGTTATAAGTATGTTTATTTTCTGCACAGTTGTAAAAACTTTGTCTTCAGTTCCTGGTGATAGAAAAATGTATCCTCGGAGTTTTTTATGCCTCAGTTTACATAATTAAAACTGTCACTCTTTAGAGAAGGTAATTAATTGATTTCCTATGTTCACAAAAACTTATTTATTTTGATACATGTGTCCTGCGTGGTGAGCTTGTTGTCTAAACTATCTGACAGTAAAGAGTTTTAGACTAAATTTTCATTTGCGTCTTCTTCGCATCGTTAAGTTTTTCACTATAAATATAATTTAGTTCCTTTAATTGATCCTTCTTTCTTCATAAGTTTACTCAAATTATAAAGCAATGAAACTTGTGATTTTAGTTGAACAAGTTCAGGAGTAATCCAAATTCAGTGTTTTTTCTTAGAAACTTTTGAGGTTTTCTTATTTGGAAAATGTATATTAAACAAGTTATAAAAATCATTATAAAAAAGTTGTATTTCTTGCTTAAGAAAAGATTCAGTAATAACAGATGTCTAATCTATGAGCGAGAGACATTGATAGGAAAAATTTATATTACTTTCATTAATAAATCTTTTATATACAACGTTCAATTTCTGCTTCTTCTTCTTCAGCCTAAAAGCATCCGGTCCTGGACATAGGCCTCTTCCAATGCTTTCTACGTCAATATCCAGTTTTCTTCGCGTGGCGATGGATGAGCTCTCGCCGTCTTGTCTGTGGTCGACCTCTGTTCCTCTTAACCCCCATGGTCTCCAATGCATCAAGGTCTTCGTCTATTCAAGATTATCTCTCGCCACGTGACCCGAATACTGCAATTTCAGCCTTGCCACTCGTTCCACCACATCTGTGACTACCTTTCTTCTTCTGATTTGCTCGCTCCGTGTTAGGTCTCTCAAACTGATCTCCAACAATACTCTCTCTATTGCTCGTTGGCAGACCCGAAGTCGATACTGTTCGTGATAGTCGCAGTTTCGAGTCCGTACGCTGCAACGGGCAAGATACACTTGTTATATACCTTTCTCTTGAGGTTTATAGGAATCTTTGGTTCTCGGAGTATGTAACTGATTCTGCCGAAAGCTGCCCAAGTCAAGCCGATGCGTCTCATCTATTCTGCTGATTGGGAGGCTTATGTTAATTCCTGCGGCACTATTTCGAGATCACTTGCGTCACCGCTGATGAGATCGATATCGTTAGCAAAGCGGGGGTGGTTAAGGTGGTTAAGGCGGTTAAGACTAATTCCATTGACATTGATAATTATCGCTCCCAGGACATGCTTTTTAATACGTCCTCCAGTGCCAAAGTGAAGGATTTAGGCAAGATGGTGTCGCCCTGTCGGACACCTCTCTTGATTTTGGATTTTACTGTCATCCAGTCCTCTTCCATCCTGATTTCTTACATATCGTGTTTGTAGATGTATTCATCAGGTTCCAGTACATGTTGAGCCGATGCTTCAAGCACGGCCCAAATTTTGATCGAGTTAAAGGCTTTCTGTTAATATTATACTCATTGCACTTCTCGATCAATGTGCGCAGCGTTTGTACGTAATCTGTCGTGCTGAAGCCTTTCCGAAATCCAGCTTATTCACTAGGTTGGTAAAAGTCGAGTTTCTGGATCAGCCGGCTGGTTATATTTTTTATCAATAGCTTTGGATGACATAGACGTTGTGCTATGCGTCCGGGAACTTGTCTTTCTGAAGATACTTGTTTAAAGTAACAGAATTGCATTTTCTACTGTCTGTTCATCGTGCTCCGATCCTCCCCTGGCGCCAGCAATTTTTCAGTTGGTTCATTGCCACTCTCAGTTCTGGTACGTCAATCGATTTTAGCTCGTCTTATCCCACATTCTGGATTATCTGTTTTCCTTTTTTCGGCTGATCTCGGGGTGAAACTGACTGACTGTATAGTCTTTGGTAGAAATTCTGGTTGATCTTCTTCTCTACATTCATCTCTCATAGGTCATTCTTCATCTTTTATATTATCAACTTTCCTTTTGATGCGGACGGAGAACTCTCATATTGCAGTTGTTGTTATTGCTTTCCTCATAATTTAGGTGTTATAGGATTTTTTGTTCCTTCTAATGGCTTTCTTCACTTTTTTATTTAGATCCTTGTACTTTGAGGACCCCTTGCCTGTTTGTTTTCCTTTCCTTTTTGATCTGACTAACATTCCCCTGGTTTCTCGACTTCTGCATCGAGCACACTTTTTTCACAGCTGTCCGGATGCTGTTCGTAATTGTTGTCGATAACACATTTAGCTCTAGGCCCCCTAGCTCATGAGTTGGTCGTAGCTTTTTATTGATCTGGGTGAACTTGTCTTTCGGGTCTTTCATTTCGTACATGATGGGTCGCAACTTTTTACCTATCAGACTGTTCTCCTCCATCCGAGTGTCTATTTGTAGCTTAGCCATCCTGTGGTCACTGCCATTGTCAAATCTATTTAAAACCGGGACGTCCATACACATCCGTTTTTCTGTGGCAAACGCATAGTATCTCGTTCTTTACTTAGTTACATGTACTCCTCCAGGTTCACTTTCTCTTATGGTGTTTCTTCAAGAATGCATTTAGACAGTAAATCTTCTCTTTCTTCAGAAAGTCGACCATCTTTGGTCTTGCCCTCTATGATTTTGCTTACCCATGCCGAAGGCGCCAACATACGACAGATCCGTTGCAGCTCTTGTTGCAACTTAGGTATTGAAGTCGCCAATTCTGATGGTGAACTTGGCCTTCTCTGTGTTCTTTGCGGCCGGTAGGTTTTTATAAAGTACCTCATTTTCCTTGTCTGGTGAGGAAGCTGTGCTTGTATATGCATATCTCCATGTTGTACTTGCTGTTGACCTTATGTGTTCTACAAATGCAGCATCATCTGACATCGCTTTTGTCCTAGTAATGAGGTGTTTCATCCTATTGTGGACCATTGTTTGCACGCTACCGATGTGTGCATGCCAGCAATGTGTGCATTTTCGTTGGAGTTCTTTTGAAACAGCAGATATTGTAATTTTATGATAGTATCTCGTCACGAGCCTCGTCTCGCTGATCCGCAATACGTCCCAGTTGATGTTCTACAGTTCTTTCTCAAAATTCGTCAGACGTTCTTCGGGCTTCATTGCGCGGATATTATATGATGTTATGTAGACTGCTATCTTATTTCTTGTGTGTCTTGTTTTGGTCAATTTTTGTTCTTTAATCCAGCTTTTGACTCCACCGTCTTCCTATAATCGTCTTCCGATAATTGACATTATATTTTTATGTGTTGTGTGATACGGTCACCAAAAGAGCAGTTTGTAGTTTTCGTTTCCAGTATTCTATTACGCGAAAAACAATGTCTATACATGTTGAAATGTTAGGCGCTATTCTCGATGGTTTTAAAAATGTTAACGACGAATTTACAGATTTCAATGCAACTTCCAACGCAGACCTGTGCTATTTAATGATAATATATTTACATTTATATCTCCTGCAAAATTAATGTTCTTTCTTCTCTCTCAAAACTACATCTGCAATGTATATAGTTTTATCCGATATAATATTTATGTCTACCTGCGGCGGAGAGTAACAGCCTACTAATATAAATCTTCCGTCATCATCGTCAATTTTAACTGCACTACATTTGATGTTATTTGCAAGCGCAAACTTCAGCGCTTGCAAATCACTTGGCAGTAGTTCGGTCCGCTTACAGTAGTAGGTCGGTTAGCACTAGTATGGTTGACTTACGAAAGGGAAGAGCCAGTAGACCTTAGGAAGCTGATTTCCAGCAGGCGAGTTCAGTTGCAAAGTAAATTTCTTTAATTTAAAAAAACAAAGTAAAATTACGTAACGCCTTGTTCAGAAAAATGGCTGTTACACGGATCTTTATTATATTAATATTTGTATTGATTAGTTTGAAAATCTGTAAGTTCAAAACTGTAACTAACTTTATTGATTATGCACTAATCCATTTCCTTATTTGATTTGGTAATAAAGTTGATAAATTTATGTACTATTTAAAAGTTGCTTGATAGTTGCTGCTGTTATTTGAGGGGCGGTATTAAGATATACTGTCTGCGGATTAAGTTTTACATGAATAGAATAAATAGAAATCAAATTATGTTTTACTATACTATGAGTTATGCTATCCTATAAAGTAATACTATAAAAATTAAATTAATATTAAGGATATTCATAATCTACTGATATCTGAAGATCCTGTGTTATTAAGTCGAATGAGTTTAAAATCTATAGAGCTGAATTTAACTATCCAACTAGAACTCACCCCACTAACTCTTGCCTAATTTAACCGTGACAATATCATCTTCTTAAAAGATCTTTCATAAGTTGTTAAACGTTTCCTAATCAATTCTCCAAAGTCGGTTTAACCAATAAATACCTTTATTTAAAAATAGGTAGAAAGCACTGCGTTAGTTATAAAGTTAATGGTTTATTTGACGTATGTGTTTAGCACAAAATAGCTACATAACTAGAAACCGAATATTCTCAACTTTTTCAAGCATTTTGTCATCCATTGTAGGCAGACTGCAGGCAGTTTTGTTTAGGTAAAAAACGAAAATTGCAGCTCCTTTGATTCTCTGGTGTTTGCTTCATGTTTCTGTTTTGTAGAAAATGAAAATGTTGCTTTGGTGTTGTCCTAGCATTATGGAATAAATTAAATCGATTGCACATATCGACTTTATCACAGGTGCCAAAAAACTTTAACTATCCGTAACAAATGACAAGTATAATGAACATGTGTTATAATTATTAATCAGAATTTTCAGTACCATTGATGACGCATGCAGATCTGCGTTTTAGCAGGTACCCAAAACATCTATAAGAAAATGATTTCGGTATTATATAGACATAATTATGTAGGCTTAGTATTATTTTTCCGCGTTAGTATTATTTTTGTTCGAATTACTTTTAATCGCGTAACTCTCGCTCAGCCTTAACGTTTGTTGCCGCAATATCAACTAACTTATATAATAATTGTACTTATTCACATCTTGAATGAGTAAACTAAACTCTGTGCTTATAATAATTACATTAAAAGTATATTCAAAAAGTAAATTGTAATTAACTTATAAATTAATTACATATTACTAAAATGAAATTAAATTCTATTAATTATAATTTTTTACTACTTCAAATTAAATTTAAAATATAATTGGCATACATTTCATTATTATAATTCCAAAATAAAGTATTTAAATTTTTTTGAAAACCCCTGCTCGTTACCGGAATTATAATTAGTTTGATATTTAACTACCGGTGAACCATAGCACTTAAATGAAAACGAAACTAATATTTTAACTAGCTAGTAAATTTATGAATAAAATATGGTGCCATTGTATACCTGGAGCATAAAATTTATAACCATTACTTGATAATTTACTGTAATAGGATGCGATGATCTCGAGCTATATTCTTAGTTGTCATTCGAGAGCTCATATAATGAGGTTAGCTTAGGCCGACCCCCACGGTCCATGCTGAAAGATATGGGGCGGACAGGACCAGACATGTGACTTGCGCTACTGCTGCATTGTTCGTTTGTTTTGCTTGTTAATGTTGATCGAGCAATGATTTAAAGCATCAACACAGCTTGCGGGGTTAATATTTATTGGTTCAAATATGCATTATCAGTGGCGTTCCTTCTGTTTTTTTTTTTTCATAATAAATTTCCATAGTGATAGTTACATACATAACAAATACATTAACTAATTTTCCTCCAAATATTGTGATTTAATTTCTGCTGATATTAAAAAGTGTTATATACCAACGTCATTTTCTTAAAACTACAGTAGGTAAAAAATCCTCAAATTTATAAAAAAGGCATTCTCCTGCAAGATGCATATAATGCTATACGTCATCGGAAAAATTTGCATACAACGATAAATCAAATCGGAAGTGTCGTCCATTGGAAAACGGTGTACAATATTTCGTTTTTAAGATCATTGGAAATAGAACTTTATTGAAGAAAGAAATGAGGCTAATATATCGGCCAGAACCATAAGACTTCGTGTGGTTTTGAAGGTGGACTGAAAGCATACATTACAAAACAGAAACGTTACTTACGGAAAGAAATTTGTGAAGCTGGTTCCTGCAGAAAGTAATATCGGCAAACCGGTGAGATGTATTTTATAAAATATATATAAAAAAGGATGATATTGTAACTTTGCATTTTTTCTACGATAATAGTATTTGCTTTTTGAACTCAAAGATATTGAGGATGCTATTACATAATGTGCCCTTCGTGTGTCATATCTAAGCTGCTAAACTAGGGACTAATTTTTGATATTCCTTCGGTAGAGAAGGTAATCCGTCTCCATTACTGATATATTTATACCTATTATTGTACCTAGTGTTCCTTAATCGCCCCCACTTTTATTGCAATTCAACTTCATCGTCTCTTCCACTTCAGTTATCACCTCATCCAAGTCTATCATCATCTCTTTTCCTCGACCATCCTATTCTTTTATATGATGCCTAACGTCCTCTTTTCCATTCACTTATGCATACCGCATTCCTTTTATAACAACGTCAAGTATACTCCCTTAACTATCCTATCACTTTCATCCATCATATTCTTCTTCTCATGCTTTGCCAAATACTTCATCTCCTTGTTCCAATACTTGTACTTCCCGTACTCTAGCAGAAAAATCTCACTCGGCGTTGAATTTTCTACCCCAATTTCTTCAGCAATCCAACTATCCATTTTTCCCCTTTGTTTTACACTCCATATTGCTGCGCTGTACATCATTATATTCCTCGCACAAACCTCCATTATCAGCATTCTCATACATACTGAACCTCCAAATCGCTTTTCTTACACACATCTTAACCGGTCAATTGTCAATTTTGCTTTTTTGACTACCATTTCTAGGTGTTCATTACACTTCGCATTTTTACAAAGCAAAAATCATAAATACCTAGAGCTTTTTACATTCTCAATCCCTAATCCTCCTATTTTAAATTTATCGTTATTGCTATCTAAAACGTGCAATGATACTTTTTCACATGGCTATATATCATGTCATAAACTCTGCCATTCCTTCCCCATTCATTACACTATAATATTTCTCATTGTATTTTCTCTTCCTCAATTTCGTCCATCTTTCTTGCAGCTCGATATCATTCATTCCCATTCTGACTTCATTTACAGCTCCATCCACATAACACATTTTATCGTACCACCTTTCCATCAAACATCCTATTCTTTTATACACTTATTTCTCTCTTCTGCCCATTTATTTAGACATCTTCCGCTTCTTTCCTCCTCCATGCTATTCAAATTTCAAATACACCACACATTCTCATCCAACATAACCTTTCTCTCATACATTTCTAACTTTCACGTTTATTTATTCCAAAATTTATACTTCCCAAATTCTTGCAAAACTAACTCACTTGGTATTGATTTTCCATCCCAATTGATCTCCTCAATATTCCATACAAATCACTTTCCATCTACGCAATCCCCCCGCCCCCCGCCTCCCCCATACTTCAGGTCCATACAACATAATGCTTGCATACATACTTCCATTATTGTAATTCTCATTCTCACCGAATTCTCAAATTTCCTTTCCCACATACATCTTAGTCTCTGCATTGCCACTTTTGCTTTTTTAACTGCCAGCCTAACACGTTCGTTACATCTCCGGTTCTAATTTAAGCTAAAACCTAAACTCTTATACATTTCCACATTTTCAATCACCTTCTCTCGCAATTCAGACTTGTCTTTTTTGATGCTCCTCCCACCTCCCATCTTACACACCATCACTTTCGTTTTTTTTCTAAATTCACTTGTAACCCTCTTTTCTCCATATACTTACTCACACTGTCAAACATTTCTTTCATTTCTTCTCTCCTTTTCGTCATACATACAAAAGCACTGCATTCCCTAAAGACTATATGTTCCCTTATCCAGGCATTATCCCTCCGCACTGCCCGTTTTGCAACACCTTTTCCAAATCTGTCATATCAATATTAAATAAGATTCATCTCACAGGACATTCCTGTCTTACTCCCTTCCTTACTTCAAACCATTTTGCTACACATTTTCCCACTTTTGCTATTATTTTATCCCTTCATACATTCCACTTACAACCCGAATTATTCTTTCTGACAGTCCTACTTCTATCATTTTTATCCATAATTTTTTTTTCACTCTGTTATCAAATGCTGCTTCTAGATCTATAAACATCAAATATAATTTATTTCCAGTACACATCTCTTGATTCATTATGTAATTTACCATCACAAATTATCCGATGTGCCTCTTCCCTTTACAAATCCACTTTGCGTTTTTGATAACACACTGCTCTCAATCAAATATCTCACAATCCCTTTATTCGAAATCCTTCCAAACAACCTATGTACTCCATTCATTTTTGTAATCCCTATATAATTATCCACCTTCGCTCTATCTCATCTCTTATATATCGGGATAATTTTACCTTTGTTCCATTCTTCCCCTTCCATTCCCGTGCCAAGTTTCATTAAATCCTCTTAATATTGAATCAATTCCGTTCTTATTCATAGATCCCCAATCTTTTTTGGAATCTCTAAGGTCCTTCCGCACTTCCTTTATTCATTTGCTTTATTTATTCTAGTATCTCCCTTTATATCTTCCTCATTTTCATCCCTACAATTTCCACTTATCCTGAATCCAGCCTATACTTATTCTATTACTCCCACATATTAGCCCTGCATTTATTTTCCTACTTGTTCGTATTTATCACGCATTCCTCTCTATCCTTGTCTATGGCCCCAATCATTCTTAAGCAGTTCATATATCACTTTCACACTTCAAACCTTTATCTCTTTCTCTTTCGTCTGCCTCCCTCCTCACCCCACTTGTCTTTTTACTTCTCCTAGTTTACTCTTTGCTTCGTTATATTCATGCCATTCCATTTCTCCTTCTCTAATGCCCCTCAAAACCTTCTTTACCTTTTTCTCCTTACTACATTCTTCATCAAAACCATTCCATTCCTCCCTATTTCTCTTCAAATTGCTATTCATATTCAGTTTCATATTTTTCGTTACTCCTTGTATCACTTCCTTTATAGTTTTCATTTCCTCCCATTTTTCATGTTCTAATCTTACATTGAAATCCCTCTTTTCTTTATTGCCACATCTACAGCTACTATCGGGTTCCCCATATCTTTCCACATCTAGTTTCTTACTCGAATCCCATCTTAACGTCCATTCTGCTTCAATTGGGAACTGATCTGCTTCCACTCCTATATTAATATTCTCAACAAATACACACGCTCTTTCATTCATTAACATATAATCAATTACTGACCCTCCTCCCATGTCCTCTAAATGTTATTTCAGCCATTTGTTCTCCTCTCATACAAGCATTACCAACCACCAACTCCTCTTTGTCGACCCATTCCATAATTCTCCTTCTCCTCGCATCCACAACTTTATCTTTTGATATATCCTTTCGACACATTCCTAAACACATCTCTCCTATTTTCGAACTCCAGTCCCCTAATATCGTCAATAAATCAACCTCTTCCTTCACCTTTAAACTCCCACTCATCTTTTTCATAAACTCTTCCAAATATTTATTCAGATATACAATTGAAATCATCCATTTTTCCCATCTATTTTAATATTCCTGTAGCACACACCATCCCATTCCTCATCTCAGTCACTACTTTCACTAATCCCTATTCTTACCCCCCTAAGTATTTCCCTACTTGCTCTTCCTTTAGCATATTTCTTTCCTGCCTCCTGCCATTTCTAATTGTCTTCATTTGGTAAATACCTTTTTACCTCATCCCACTCTTTCCCTTTACCCATGTTTCTGCCAGACCAACTATGTCAAACCCTTTCACATATGCTAATAACCCTATATATTTTATTTTACTTTATTATCCCCTGAACCTTCCAGCTTAAAAATTTTGTCTTAGCCCCCTTACTATCCCTATTCATGTTTTTATTCATTCTTTCCACCCTTTTTATATTACATCCATTAATACAACCATTAATACCTAGCACTATCAGATTCTAAGATTCTAGTACAGTACAAGCCAGCATTTCTTTGACAAAAAAATATAATGTCATTAAACGACTACAGATAAGTAGAGTTTCAACACTATGTATTAGCTAGGTTTTATTTCACAATCAATAAAATCTTTGTGTACTTATTTTACTCCAAAAATATGAATTATTACTTATTTCATGTTATGGATCCGCCACTGAATATTTCTGTTATATTGTTCTATGAACGCATTTAAGTCACGATTTTGAGATGGGTAGTAAATGCATCTAACAACTTTTGAATAATTACTTTTAGAACAATTTTAGCGCAAATTTATCTGCTCATATAATTTAATACTCCATATTACTATTTTATGCTTTTAAATATTTGCTTTATATGGAAGAAATATTGTTATGCAATACAATGTGGCTTTTTACTAGGCATTTATAGCAGAAGTTTTTTTAAGATTTTAATGCTTTATTAGTTTTAGTTTTGAACTGTTATAGGATAAGATATCCTATTTAAATTAGTTCAAAAAATTAATCAATGCAATAAGTAATCATACAATGTAAACTGATTAATTCAATTGAATACAATGCGGGCAGAATATAAATTAACATTTAATGGAGATTGAAAAATTTATGTGTTTAACCCCAATGCAGTAGAAAGGAATCACGACGCGAGCGCAATATGATACATACAGGAAAGAGCCGGGACATTCCGGTATTGTACGGAAACAGGAAGATTCGCGAAGGGACATATAAAAGAAACATTATTTCGTTAAGTTGATACAGACTGGTACGAGAAATCTGTAACATGTGTACACAGACTTATGTGTAATTGTTTGTTTTTCACATATGTATATCCATATAGCTCGTCAATTCAAATACATATCATTTTCATCGGCTGCTTCTACATATGAACAGGGTATCTCTTTAACAATTCTTCCTTTGCATTTTATTCAAATGGGAGGAGTAACCTGGTTTCGTACACTGTCGTCAACAAAATAGTTCAATTTTGATCCAAAATTACCAGCGGAGCAATGATGCTTTCCCATTGTCCGTACTAAACTTTCTACAAAACAATTTAGCAGAAGCTTCTTTCAAGCCACGCCCATCGAGTTACGTAAAGTGCCGCTCTCCATCGGGGACACGCCAGAAGTCATCTTGCCAGCAGATTTCGTATAAAAGAACCAACTCAATCCAGCCGTCATCAGACGCATTTTGGGTCTTTCGAGGGAGCATTTCGCACGTCTCAACAAACATAATTCTCTTGAAATGATCAGGTCTATTTTCTTGAATCGTGAGCGAAGTCGCGGTCTTGAATGTGATTTGCTGAAGTAAGCGCAAGTAGTAATTCGCTTATTTTAATATATTTAAATTTAAATCAACTGAGTCAGTAGTAAATTCTAGAAACAACAGGTCAGGTATGTAGATATATTACATTATTATTTTCTGTTGAATCTTTCGTTGTCTTGCCGTCTTATTTATTTATTTTGATTCACTCATGAATATTTTATAAACCTATGTTTATCATCTACCTTGTCAATGTGGAAAAGTGGAGGTCAACGTCCGAAGGAAAGAGTGGCCAATCAGCAAGCGCAACGAGACAACGAGGATGACAGATATATATATCTACAGAGAGGCCCATGAAGCAAAGCTACTGCATACATCGTACAAGCTGAGAGATTCACCTATTCCCTCCACACCACCGACGCAACTAGAAAAATTCACATCACCCCCGTTCACCAATTCCACTCAACTCACCTTTGTCTCACAATACATAGATTCTACTTTATAATTCAAAATTTGTTGATTCCACTACCATCCTCCATTATTAGAAATAGCAAGCAAAAAGTAGCTAACTAAATACAATTCGATTTATGTTATTATTTGCTCCTCTGATTGGAATGCGCCTTTACTTCCAACTCTCCAGGACGTTAATAGAATTAAATGGTTGAATGATAGATGTTAGCGAAGATACTGTAGGCTGTTCCAGCAAGTTAATGAGTATGAAGATATGAAATGCATAGTTGATGGTGTGATATGAATTTTTGAAGATATGATGTAATTTTTGCAAAAAAAATGAAATTGGTGTATCCGAAGATTTTACTCGTTGTCGCCGCTGTAGTATCGGAATAGCCGTCTATAGTGATCTTCACGTGTCACGGAGTAAACTCATCCTATGGCTGGTATATATAATTCTTCTGTACGTGTGCATGTCACTCAACTCGTGTGTATTGTACTCAATTGTGTGTGTGTATGTTTCAGTGGGTCCCTTGATGGTTTAGATTCACAATTGGACGCAGTAGGTCGTGCTGCGAACGGCTCCCAGGACATTATGTTCTTATTTGTTTACGAAAATTTTTTTCTTAATTTTTAAAGATTTTTCGCATATTAGGAAGTATAACTCAAAAATTTCAAACGTGGTTTATTTTACCAATTTGTGGATAATAAAATGGTCTTGTTTTTCTTCTATTTCTTCTATTTTTGTACACCGTTCTTGCAGCCACTATTCCTTAGCTTCACGTATCTCGATTTTAGCGCCACACCGTGTAGAAGCAAACAGAAGCAAAGGAAGAAAGCGGTACCATACCGTATACGCGGTAATGCTCGACGCCGAGAAAGCATATGAGGGATTGGCACAACGGATTGTTGTTCAAGATGTGCGCTATGAAGTTTCCGATAGAGCTAACAGAAATAGTACAAAAAAGTTTAAGTAATCGGACCTTGCACATAAAATATGGAAACCCAAGGCTCTGCTTGATCACCCATTCTATTTAATATGTTTGTCTTTAACATGCCAAAATGCTAGCATATAGAACAAGCCAAGTTACTACAATTTGCGGATGACACGGCAGTTGCAATATATAATCGAAATCCGAACATCTCAAAAAAGTACGATAGAAAAGTGCCTAGAAACGCTACCCAATTTCTCCGAAGACTGGAAAGTTAAAATCAACAGCGAGAAAGCAGAAATAATGATGTTTGGAAAACGCAAATACTAAAGAACCAGTCAACATTTGAGGAACAAAAATAACCGCTATGAAAAACGCCACTTACCTAACGACTTTCGGCGACAAATTGGATTTTTTGCAACCCGTTAAGAGAAGACAACATATAGGAATTCAATTAGCATTATAAATGAACTCAATCGTCAAGTACTACACAATACTTTCACTAAGGGCGACAGATTATAAATAGAAGGCCTCAGCTGATGAGGCCTCAGTTGATGGCCTCAGCTGATGTATGGGAAATAACTATGGCTAAATGGTCATCAAAAAGCAAACGGAAGTTGCACGATAGCGGACAACAATCTTCGCAAAGAAGCACTACATTCTCATTGACTCATTAGAAACACAGAGGCTACAGAAATACTCCAAACAATAGCTGTCATAGAAATGACAGAAGCCAAAAAAGAAAAGCTCATTCGGAGATTAAAACGCCATCCAACAAAGGCTATCTGCAAGATTACGGAAGACATGTAATGTTTTTACCAAGAACCACAAATCAGGGCAGTTCAACATCTCTCGGAGCGAGTAAGGAGCACCAATCATGGACACAAACAAGTGGCAAAGATGACAAGGTAAAGGTAAGCAAAACAAAAAATAAATGATTTACAATCTTCACACACGTATCTCGTTTCTTTGTCTCAATTTTGCTGACATTCAGAGCACGTTCCATGTTGGTTGGGCTTGCGTTTCTTGTAGTCTCCCACAAACCTATCGAAACAGCTCTAATCTGATCTAACTTGACTTATTGATCGCGATTTTACTTGTATCGCAAACAATGTAGCACGAACTCGAATAGACTTTGACTCATTGCGCATCGAAGTTAAAGCAAATAGATGCAAATATGTATACATCGAAAGATGTGCCAAACAAGACCAGTTGATTTTGCTACACCTTCTGTAATAAGTGTTGTGGGAGTTGCATTATTTGATAATAAACTACAAATATTTTGGTAGTTGCAACCCTACGTTGGCTTGTATTTTACACACTTGTATAAATTGTGGTTAGTTTGTATAAATGTAGAGAAACCGGTGAAGCGTGTATCAGTAGCTTTGTGACGCTACCGCGGAATTATTACATATGTTGCATTGTTACAGAAAATGTGTTATTCTTCATTAATTTGAAGTTACTATTCTAACCTTTGATTTCAACCGAGTTTAGTTTTTGTTCTAATTTTGCTTTTCACGTCGCATTTCAGAAAAAAATACGTACACTTGGTAAAATAGATTTCTGATTTTGATGTATAAATTTTCGGAAACAGGTACATTTAAATTTAGATTTCTCCTTACATTTAATGTCTAATTGTAAGAACTATGATTGAAATTTTTAGGAGCTTGAGCTTCACAAGATATCTGAATACAGATGACGTACGAAGAACTGTTATTTAGTTTCAAAATTTAAATTTACAGAAAATTAGCTACATGACTCTAAAAAGGTGAAAAAAATGCTATTGCAGTCATTGGTTCCTATTGTAATCATTGAGGTTTGTAGCGCCTTCCTCCTACTTTTTTATATCTATCTCCTTCATCTACTTTTTCAGCCAGTAAGCGCTCTACTTCTGATGTCCTCGTTCCTGGTTCGGTTTCTCAAACTGGTCCCTAGCATTGCTCGCTCTTTCGCTCGTTGGCAAACTCGAAGTTGGTTTGCACTTTGTGGGTCTCGTAGTTTCGAGCCCGTTCTCTGCAACGGGCAAGGCACACGTCTTATATACTTTTCTCTTAAGGTTTATAAGGATGCGTGGTTCTCGGAGAATGTAACTGAGTCTATCCGCAGCTGTCCGAGTAAAACCGATACGTCTCGTGATCTCTGCTGATTGATTTTCCTTCTCCATTTTGGTGTTGTGCCCTGGATGTAGTATTCATGCATTCTTCCGAGGGTGGTAGTGCTGATAACAACTTCGTTCGGTAATTCGTAGTAATTCGTTCGGGTTCATAATATTTGTTTACTATAGGTTCATTTTCAGACCTACTGCTTGGGCGACTTCTTTAAATTCCTACAGCATTACTTCGAGTTCGCCGCTATCACCGCGAATGAGGATATCATCAGCAAATCGGAGATACTTAAGGCGATTTTCGTTCACATTGATAACTTTTCGCTCTCAGGATATTTTTGAATACGTCCTCCAGTACCAAGCTGAAGAGTTTGGGCGCGAGTATGTCGCCCTGTCGGACACCTCTCTTGATTATGACTTTTCCTGTCATCCAGTCGTCCACCTTGACTCTTAACGTAGCATGTTTGTAGAAGAATTTGATCAGGTTTGAATACCTGGGGTCAATGCGGGCATTATCCATCGCTTCAGGCACTCCTCAAGTTTTGCACTGCTCAAGCTCAAGGTCTTTTTGTTACTCCACAAATATCAGGTTTAGAGGAATATTATACATATTGCATTTCTAGAGCATTTCAGGAGTGTGATCAGTCCTGCTGAATCCTTACTTAAAACTAGCTCGTTTAATTGGCCGGTAAAATTCGAATTTCTGGGCAAGCCGGTTAGTTATAATATTGGTGAATATCTTGCAAAATATGGATAGCAGACTGATGGGGCTGTAGTTCTCCACGTTTGCACGGTCGCCTTTATTGAAGAATAGGTTGACCTCTGCGTTTTGCGATGCGTCAGAAATTTCGTCTTTCTAAAGACTCAGAAGTGGCAGAATTGTTTTTTCTTGTCTCTCTCCATCGATTTTAAGCATTTTGCTCGTGATACGATCTGCCCCTGGCGCTTTGCAGTTTTTCAGTTGGTTCGTCGCTGCTATCAATTCTGGCCAGTCAATCACTTTTAACTCTTCGGATCCCACATTCTGTACTATTTGTTCTGGACATACTGGAAGTCTTTGGTAGAAGTTCTGGATGATTTCCGTTATCTCGTTCTTCTCTATAGCAATCCCGCCTTGGTCATTCTTCATCTTGTAAATTATCATCTCCTCTTTTGATAGACCCGAGCGCAGAACTTTCATATTGCAATTGTTTTCTAAGGGTTCCTTGATCATTTGGGTGTCATAGAATTTGTCCCTTCCAATTCTTTCTTCACATTTTTATTTAGACGCTTGTACTTCGACGAGTCTTTGTCTGTTTTCCTTTATTTTTTGGTCAGGTTCTCGGTTCTGGGCTAACTTTTTCCTAGTTTTTATGCGCATCGAGCACACGTTTTAATCACGGCTGTCCGGGTACTGTTCGAAGTATTTGCTCGACAACACATTTAGCTCTAGGCCCCCTAACTTCTCAGTTGGTCGTAGCTTTTTATCGATCTGGGTGTTGAATACGTCTACCTTTCCCTATCATATCGTACATTGTGGGTCCGATCTTTTTAGCCATCAAACGCCTCCTCAACATCCAGGTGTCTATTTGTAGCTTCGCTCTTAACAATCCGTGGCCATTGTTAAATCGATTTAAAACCGCGAAATCCATACATAGGCGTTTTTCTGTGCTCAAAATGTACTCTATTTCGATCTTTACTGCGTTGTCTGGGCTCTTTTAGGTCCACTTCCTCTTGCGGTGTTTTTCGAAGAAATTGTTTAGGCAGTACAGCTTCTATTGAGAAAGTCGATCATTGTTTGCCCTCTCCGGGTTCGCTTCCCCGGGCTGAAGGCGCCAACATACGATAGTCCGTTGCAACTTTTGCTTCAACCTTGGCATTGACGTCGCCGTCTATGATGGTCAACTTGGCCTTCTTTGTACTTTTTGCGGCCGTTAGGCATTCATAAATATCTTTTTTATGTAAGATAAAAAATATTGAGAAGAAAATTATGCCTATCTAAAAGTATTGGTTTCAGGCGACATGGTTCTGACATTTAATCGTTGATGACTGCTGATAAATTAGCGACGTTATAGTCTTCCTTCTAAGGTTTTTCTTAAAATACCAAAATTTTGTATAAGTACTTAGTCTAATTCTGTTTGAAAAATGTGTTAAATGCTCTTATGGTCTAAGAACTGTAATTAACTTCAAATTTTAGATTTATAGTAAGTTATCTAAATGACTCCAGAAACGTGACAAACATGCTCATATTGCGACACCAGTATAGATATTTGTTAGTAATGTAGTGATTTCCGCACTGATACAAGAAATTGCCTGAGAGTGGGACTCTGAATGATATCCACAAAAGCATTGAATTCCTGCAGATGTTGAGCATTTCGGAAACTTTCTTTTGGCTTATAAGATTGTGGTAATTTTGTTTTGGATGGTTGCTTCTCCAAGAAAATAGATTACTTAATATGAATTTTCATGCCTTTCAGCAAACACCTCCATCTGTATCGGTATTTACAATTTGGTTTTAAACACTAATGACACGTAGTTTATGTGTGGTTTTCTGATCAGTTTCATATTACGCCAGAATTGGTGTATTGTGGTCATAGAGGTTTCTGGCGACTTTGACCCATCCATCATTCCTCTTTCTATACGATAACGTTTCGACGGATAAAAGCGCTAACATTATTCCGCTCAGCTATGCACAGTACTTAGTACTAGAGTGGCAATATATATGAGCTATCTTTTTATATTAGACTAGCGGACCCGGCAAACGTTGTTTAGTCCCCCCCTCCTCCGCTCCTCACCGGATCCCCATATTTGCCAATGGCGCGAACAGGACTGCTTTCCACACTACCGTGGCCTGTGGCCGCGGCTTTTCCGCGACCAGCGAAATGGCCCGATAGCCGGGGCTTGCGGCCGCGGCTTTGCCGCGACCAGCGACATGGTCTAGGTGTCACGGCTTTGCTTCGTCCAGCGGAATTGTTTCATTGCCATGGCTCTGGCGTGGCCAACGATAGGTTTCATTTCATTTCCGCGGCGAGCGGTATATTCTATTTGCTGTGGCCTCCGGCCGCGGCAATCCCGGTGTCTCCTGAAGCGAGCCACAAAAAAATGAATAGCATAAAAATATTCTTCGTACTCAAATACCTATGTATATAAATTTTCATGGCTATAAGTATGTATACATACATATATACATACATATATATATATATATATATATATATATATAGCGGACCCGGCGAACGTTGTTTTGTCCCCCACCCCTTCGCTCCTCACCGGCTCCCCATATATGC
>WYDF02258134.1:0-15821 GCA_009867245.2 Adranes taylori
AATAAAGGTTTTATCTATCTATCTATCTATCTATCTATCTATCTATCTATCTATCTATCTATCTATCTATCTATCTACTGGTATATAGGAAGTTTATTTCAGATGCCCGCAAAATCTCGAACATCTGGGCAACTCAGGAAACTACAGCTGTCTGTGTCCTCAGTAAGCTATAGAAGACCGGAGGAATAACAAGAGCAGTTTCGGCGTGCAATCTCACGTTAAACTGTCCTGCCGCCCGAAGTTTACGTTTCCGAAGGATAGAAAGTTCTGATAATAATTAGATATATGTTTGCGCCATTTGTCACTATCGCTAGGACACTCCATTAGCAGAGTCGCGATGGAAGGCTATCACAATATATTTATATAAGTATTTACCACAAGTATGGTTTTGTGTACTTATTATTATAATAATAATAACAGAAATTTGTGACTTTCTTAAAGACTGTAAGTATAAGAAAAGCAATATAGTGATCAAAAGCATAACCTCGATAAGATAACCTTCAATAAGATCAAATTCTGTAACAGACTGGCGGATGGAAGTCATATTGAGAAAAATTACATTATTATCTGTCTTCGTTGTTCTGTCTTCATTGTCTCTGTTTGCTTTTATCTATTCTGCCATTTTCTGGTAAGACGTTTGTTCTATTTTTATTTTTGATATTTAGTTAATACTTCCGTCAATATTTCACAGATTTATCATAATAAATCAAGTCCAGTTACTTTAAGCACGATTTAAGATGCGCCTTGTATAATAAGTACATGTTAAATTCGTCTCTTTTTATAAATGACCTGCATAAAATCAAGTTTATTGCTGCTAGTAAACGAAGCCAAACATACATTTGCTCTTTACCGAAGAAAGATGGATTGATTTCTTGAACTATATAATGCAAAACACTGACTTCTGGGAGGTTCTTCCTATGCAAAAGTAATGCACAAGTGAAGTAAGCGAAGAGTGTACGCGCGCAAGAGGGGGTATATACGAAGAATAAGAATCAAAAAAAAAAGAGGAACAACCATCAGTCCATAAGACCATCAGTCAATTTGACACCTGGTGAATACGTCTTCGGCTTCTAGGAATTTCAGCGGCTATTAAAGCGATTTTTCTCGATTTATATTTACAATGCCGCGAAACTTGTGTAAAGCAAATTGGACAAATATGGGAACACAGTTCAAAAATATATTACTAATAACTATTGGAATATTCCCATACAAATTTCGTATTACGCCGATGTCGGATAATACTTCTTTACTAACTTTCGTTTTTCTATGTTCAACAAAATCGTTTCCCAGATTTTTATCATACTGTGTTTCACGCAAAGATAAGAATATCAATATCACTTAATTTAGAAATATTTAGCACGTTACTCTGTTTTTTCTCCCTTTGAAAGATTTGCTCTTATAACAACCAGATTTGCTCATATAATCAAGTGAAGTCAGAAGGTTTTGATCTGCTAGTAGCACAAAAAGTATTTGCGGGTGGTGAGGAATGTGATATAGAAATGCAATGAATATGTTTGGAATTGCGGGAAGCGGATGAAGAGGAAATGGTGGGCAGTGGGCATAAATATAGAAGAATTGAAGCTTGAGATAGAGAGCATGAGGAAAAGAAGGGCGGTTGGACCTGGGGTGGATGTGTGGGGATGTTTGAATGAGAGTGGACTAAAGGCGATAGCGAAGGGGGTGATTAGGATATGGGAAAGATTTGAAAGTATACCAGATAAATTGAAAAAAGGAGAAATTATACCGGTATATAAGAAAGGTGATAACAGAACTGGAAAATTATAGGGGTGTAACTGTGAGGATAGAAGGAACGCTAGTAGCAGAGGTAAAGCAAAGAAAATAACGCAGAATGATGTTTTTAAAGGGAGGGGGGCTGCAGATAATATAGTAGTATGAAATTATATAATGAATCAGGAGCTACCTGAAGGAAGAAGTATATATTTTTTGTAGACCTTAAATATGCGTTTGGCAATATAACAAGTGAGAATTGTATGACAAAATGGTTAAGGTGGGAATATAAAAAGGGATAATAAGAGTGACAAACGGGTTATATGAAGGGATGAAAATAAGAGCGAGAGTTGAAAAAAATTATCGGAGCGGTTTGAGGTCAGTGGGTGGGGTTGAGGATGACCCAGTTCTTGTTTATTTCACAAATATTTGTCGGGTTTGGAAGAAGTCTTACAGAGGAGGCAAACGGGTGGGGTAAACAAAAGAAGGCGCGAGTTTCAAGATGTCAACAATTGTATAAAATGTGGGGATACGAATTTATCTCTGATATTCAGATATACATCTAGTGCATCTCGGCATTGGGTACCTTCTTTCTGATACGTATGTGAGTAGTAGCTGCCTTGTAATCAACATCTGGTAGAATTTCATTTGCAGCTGCTTCAAATAATCTCGTGAAATGCACAGTTTGTCATCACACAGTTAATAGGAAATGCATAGTTTATTTGATGTGGTTTTTAATTGGCTTGCTTCTTGTGTAATATTTAAATGGTGTGAGTGGGCTATCAAATTTACAATGTGTTTGTTCGTTTTGTATTAATTGGTGTTTGTGAGTTTCGTTGTTGTCTTTTATTTCTAAGTTTTCTTGTAGTTTTTATAATGATCATTGGGCTTAAGTTAATGTCAGAGGGATTCGAAAAAATAATATACCTGCTTCGATTTTAATCCGATTATAAGGGTCGAACAAGCGTTGAACGTTGATTTTCTAATTTTCTGTCGACATAAATCTAGTAGACCAACGAAATAATCATTTTCTAAGAAATAATTTTTTAAAAGTTTATGTCGACAAACAGTACGGGATATTTTAAATGAGTTAAGTTTAATATTTAATGAGTGAAAATGAGATAATGTAAAAATAAATGAATAGTTGGAGATAAACTTTATTTTGAAAAAATATCTGTGGTGTACGTAGTAGGTAATAATCATATTTATTACTTCAATTCCACATATTTCAATTTAAGGCAAATATTTAAAAAATGATATGGAAAACTATACACAAGTATTTAATTAAACAGGGTATAGATCTATTTAATTAAACTGTGTATAGATCGCTGCGTATGAAAGCTTGCAATATACATTACTTACTCTACTATTTGTTTGGTCAACTGGACTTGCTCGAAGTTCATATTTAAAAATGTTTTATTGATACTTAAATTGCAGTTAAGAATCAGGTAGGTAAGTGGGTCCTCTGAGCTAGCGATAAGCCTGATCATTGTTTCTGTTTGGATGATCGTTGTTGATTAGGTGGTTTGTGAAGTGTGAATGATGAATATGTTATGCCCTCCTTCTCTTGATGCCCTAAGCACATGCTTATTTTGTTTAAGGGTGAATCCAGCCATTCCCTTCAGCAAGAACAAAATTAAGCTGATTGGTCTATGTGGAGCTGATTGGCCACGAACTATACCAAACAGTTAAATATCTAGCTAGAGAATTCAAACCACAAACGCAAATAATAAAAAATGATAAAGGAGAAACAATTACAGATCCCACTGGCATAGCCGAGGTGTGGAGGCAATACTGTGAAAAATTATTTAGTAATGAAGCCAAAAGAATGTAAAAAAATATGGAGGTTGAGTTGAGTGGACCCTATGCTGTATAATGAAATATTCTAATAATTAAATCACCTTAAACAAGGAAACATTTTGATCCATAATTTGTACTCTTCCCTATCATAATACTGCGGAATTGGCTCGAAACATTGTAGAACTCGTTCCATACGATCATACTCATCTTTGACAAGTTCAGTTGTTTTAATTTCATAATCATCATCCCAACTTACGGAACTTGTAGCGGAACTTTTTCCAAAACTATCTACATGATTTACAAAATCTATGATATCCAAGTCAGAACTTCCATAAGGTGATAAACTTATGATGTCTACATCTTTTAATTTATAATTATCTGGCATTATTTGAGCTGACTTTACTTCAATGCCTGAGTCGTAATCTCCTTGATTAATTTCAAGAATATCGTCAGTACGTTCTACTTCACTGTTTAAGAACATTTTTCCTAAAGTTGAGTCTCGCGGTAATACAATTTTATTTCTTACATTTCTGTTCCTTAATTTAGACATTTTTATATAATAAAGTTACATTATTTGTTTACATTGTAAATATGTCAGCTATTAAATATTGTCAAAAAAATATTGATTATTTATGCTTCTACCTAAGAATTAAAATCAATAGTTCATAAGCATGAGCCATTCCCCCGTCAAATCGTTTGACAATGGTAATGCTTATCGTAAATACAATTAAATAATTGCGTACTTTATAAAAATGTGCCTAATTATATAATAAATCGAATACAAAGTACAAGTGGAATTCAAAGTGTAATAAAAAAACTCATTGTTTCTATAATCCGTTAATATTATTTGAATTTCCCAACAGGAAAACGACTAGATCAGTTTCATAGAAGTGAAGGAGGCAAAGAGTATTAAAACTTTTAATTCAATTTATATAGCGCGAATGATTTTCACATCATAAAATATATTTATAGTAAAATTTATCATCTCAGAAACATGTCTACAACAATCAATTAAAGATGTAATTAATAAATATGAAAATGATTTGCGGATAACTTCATAGAAGATAACCCGGATGTGTCACATCACTGATGTGGATGTCAATACAGTGTTTTGCTATCATCTGGCTTTTAAGTTAATAACATTAGTCAAATTAATTAAGCCAAAATTTGTATGAAATTATAGTTTTAATAATAATTTAGGTACAAGCTAAATAATTTTCTAGGTAAGTAAACAAAGTAAGTAGGACTTATTACTTTTCAGCTATGAACTGCTGATAGAAACGTCAAAATATTTTATATAATATTGTCACCTCTATAATTTTATTTTCGTTTAAAAAATTAATTATAGACTTCAAACCTTTATACTTATTGTTGCTTATTATAGTTGGCTTCTACAATATTTTACATAATCATTTTTGTATTAAAACAGCTGATTCACATAGAAGATTATCGACAACTGAATTTATTTTGTATTTGCAGAAACATGTTTATTTGGGATTGGTTTACGGGAGTACTAGGTTATCTAGGTAAGATATACATGATTAAGAATTAAATTAAGTTGCTCTGTATGCATTACTTATAGATTTTAATGTTTTGTTTATCCGTAAACATTAAGGGTTGATGCGCAAAACTGCTAGATATGTATTTTTGGGGCTTCCAAACTCTGGAAAAACCTCTCTAATGAAAAGTCTAATAGAAGAACGCCAATTAGATCCATTAGAGCTTCCACATCAATTGAACCAAGTACACGGTAAGATTTCGTGCGCTTTGACTAATAGCATGTTTTTATAAATGTGTGTAGGTTTGTGGAAAAAATCAGGCAAACTGCTGTTCTTAGGCTTGGATAACGCTGGAAAGACCACATTATTACATATGCTCAAGGATGATAGGCTAGCACAACATGTACCTACATTGCATCCTAGTAAGTTTGTTTTGTAACTCATTAACGTTTTTCATATATTTTGTTCATATTTTGGTTATGCAGGTGTCAATGAATGAAATGATACTGTATGTGTTTTAACACAAATACTTGATATTAATTATAATTTATTTTACTGTGTTATCTATTCGGTTCGTGGTCACTCCATATAAAACCGTGGGGCTATGAGGCTTAGGCCCTCCAGAAATTTATATTTCCCAAGTTTTTTCAAGTAAATAAATAAGGCCTCTCAAAATCTCTACGTCGTCCCGTTTTTTTATCGAAAAAATAATATGTCCCCATTCGCTGGTTTAATCGAAACGCTGAATTTAATACCGCACCCCTCGGAATGAAATGCTAAATACGCCATCGGTTACTCTGATTGATATGCGTTACAGAACCTTAACAATGACTTCTTGCTGTCGCAATAAGTCCATTGACATTGAAGAATATTCCCCAGAAAGATGGTGCAATCGTACACATAGCAAGTTGTAAACTTCTAAATAAGAAAAACAAGTCTTTATTTACAAAGTTACTGTCTTAGGAAATGCATTGAGGACTTTTGCGTTACGGTGTAATAGGTAGTATAGATGTATTAAAGTAAATTATATTTATAATAGGGTTATATTACGAGTTGATTGTATTAAACGTCGCTAGATATAAAATAATAATTATGCTTATTTCATTAATATTTTGTATGAAGTTCACTTGATGCACTTTTCACATTATAGTGAATTTTAGTTTACAGTTATCAATAGTATTTACAGTTCACTAAATTTGATTGTTTCCACTGTAAAAGCAGTAATTGAAAAACAATTAGAGAATGCATTAACGATGAAAATAAAATTACATATTTATCTAACGGAACCTAGTTGGAAAAACCTTTTTATTTCTCATTATAGCAATTTTATATCATAATAAAATATGTCTAATGAATGTGAATAAAATTTGTAATAAGTTAAAGATTGGAATGGCTTAGCTACGGGCGAAGCAATAATTGTAGGAAAAAACAAGCTTCCTGTAGGGTGCTTCTATAAATAAACCAAGTTTTAAAGTTGAAAAACCAATAGAGTTGAAATATATAGGCAGATCATCGGTTTTTTCAAACTAGTCAGAATTTCAAAAATTTAAAACGTCTACTTATAAAAGCATTTTTATGGTAGTTCGTTTTATCTCGATCGTTTTGCTTCTTCAAGCGAGATATTCCAATGTTTCGAGATATTCAAGGTCTTTAGCCAACTTGAGCTTTTTCCGTGAAATAATGTATTTTTTTGCATATACACATGTTTTTGATATTTGTTAAAATCATTACTTATTAAAAGCAACTCTTAGCTTTTCTCAATAACGCATTTCTATTCTTTTCATTTTATGCTTCAACACTAACATTAACATTCGCTTTTAGCGTCTGAAGAACTTTCCATTGGAAATATGAGGTTTACAACGTTTGATTTGGGCGGCCACACACAAGGTACAGTATTTATTTTCTTTAAAATTGTATGCGACTAATTTTATTGTATAATTCGCTTTGTTTTATCTTTATGCATATCAAAATACAAATTTTTAATATCGATTTAAAATTAATTAAGAAGATATTTTGTCAAAAATATTTTTACCAAGAAATATGTTTGTTACATAATAAAAGAAATTTTATATTAGTATTTCATATTACAGTAGAAATTCAGTAAGCCATCAGCCATGGGACTGATAGGATGACGGAAAATTTTTCATAGTGATTAGATTTGAATTTATAAATTTATTTTAAAGTTCTTAAAACAATCGTATTTTTAATGTAAAACAATCACAATTTCTAATGTATTGAAAAGAGAAATTGATACATATTTGATTAAAATTAATTCTGATTTTAATTTAACATGAAATTTGGATTTAAATTGAAAATGAAATGTTTATATAAATTCTGATTTCAATTCCCATTATTCTTTCAAAAAAGTGTCCGTAAGCTTTTGTCTGTTTAACTGGATTTTCTGATCCTCAGTCTGCCATTGCTCCTGAAACGTCTTAGCAACATTGTATCTGTGCAGTCAGCATCTGACTGTTTTCATACCAATTGATAAATTCTGATACATGATATCTAGCCATTCTGGAAGAAGCCATTCAAGCTTCTTCATATTGATCTGTGTTGACCGATTGTCAGATTCTGAACCATCGAAATCGTTTTCTTCATCTTCAGGTGCAATAACATAATCCACAATTTCTTCATCTAAAAGGATCTGGTAACCCACGGCAGCTCTGTCGACTAGAGCCATTGATGCACTTCTTCTTTAGGTAAATTCCAAGATGCCAATACTGAACATATTTTTTCCTCTATCGCAGCACTATTTTCCAGGGACCCGAATCGTAATTTTTTTCGTTCCGGTGCGGCAAAGAAAAATATATCGGTTCAGTTTTGGTTTTCAGTTCAGCTCGTATTTAAATATTAGCAAATTAATGTAAATACATCCACACCGACCATATTTTTTACAGCTTTTCGCTATAATTTAAGGTGCTCACATACATAATTAAAATGTCAAAGGGCCTCCCTTCTTTGTCCCAAAAATATATTCCAGCTCACCTCTTCTATTCTCTGCACCCATTGTAGCCCCCAATCTTTACATTCACCCATCCAATGTTCTCACGAATCCTCCCCATCTCCAAAAAGCCTACATCTCTTTTCATCCTCATTCATCCAATACATGTTCTTCCTTTCCTCACTTGCGCATCTGAATGTAGCAATCATCTTTTTTTGTTCTCATACTTCCATGTACCTTGTCATCATCCCTATTACCTTGATTTTATCATATCTTTTTTATCTATTTATCCCTCTGAAACAACGCAGATTACGGACCTTACCGATTACTACCAGTGGTAATCTATTATTGCTGCACACCATTACAGTAATCCGAGCTTTATAATTCAGGCCTGTTTCGTCTGCATTATACACTTGCTCCTTGTAAGGTTATATTCTTTGGCCATTTCCAAGAATTTTTTTTGAAATTTCTCAATCACTTCTGCTGTAGCAGCACTTAGTTGTTTTAATTTCATTTTATGTAAATAACTCTAGTCATTTCATGAACTTCTATGCTCATTCATCAATAATTTTCTTTCAATTGTAAGGTAAATAAATATTTTCATAAAGAATTTTTATTTATTGAAACAATAAGCAAAACAAGGGGTTCGAATAAACAATCGAAAGTCGCTGAATAAACAAAGTATGTATGCATGTAGTGGCGGTTAATTGAGGTGATGAAAAATCGAGAGCCGGATAAGCGAGTTTCTACCGTACAATATTTACTACGAAAGTATTTTAGTATATGACTTTCCATTTATATCAATAATTTGTAGCTTAGATACACATCCCGTGAAAATTGCTCATGGTTTACATTATTTCTAAGCCTTCAAGATGAGATAAAACAATATTATCCATTTGCTTTTTTAATAACTAGGTATATAGTCCCTGATTAGCACAGTCTTGCTTATGGTCTTGTGCATAAATAACATTAATTATATTTAAATATTATAGACAAAAGCTTTTTTTATAAATTTCTAAAAATTAGAAAGACTTTTCGCCCAGACCTGCTTTGTCTAAGAATTTCTCTGCTCAAATGCTAAGATCTTTACAATTACTCTACATTATCTGTAGAAGGATATTGTTAGAGTTGGTATGAAGTATTCTTATGAATATTCACGGACTGTTCTTCTTGACCATATATTCTTAGATTGGACATGTGACTATTTAATTTTTGCATCTTATAGATCATCAGAGAATAAACATAGATCAAATTATATCATAAGGACATTTCCAGTAAAAATATGAAATTGATTGGTATTATTTTGTCTCAGTTCATCTTATTCTCATAGGAATAATATTGAATATTTAAAATAATGTAGAATAATAAAATGTTTTTCTTTTGTCCATAATAGCACGAAGAGTATGGAAGGATTATTTTCCAGCTGTAGATGCGATCGTATTTCTGGTGGATGCATTTGATCGTGCCCGCTTTCTAGAGAGTAAAAATGAGCTGGACTCGTTGCTGACTGACGAAACTCTATCGAATTGTCCCGTTCTTATACTTGGTAATAAAATTGATATTCCGGGCGCTGCGTCAGAGGACGAACTTAGAAATTATTACTCATTGTATGGCGTAACTACTGGAAAGGTAACTGAGTGATACATTTACACTTATGCATATTACAGAACCGTTACAGACAATAGAGTCGAATGCAAACACAACACACACTCTCGTGGCCAATTCTTAACTCATATCTGATAAACGCTTAAAACCTCTGCTAAGTCTTTAAGCTTTGATGGTCGTCCAGTAGCGAACGTTTTCGTTGTTATTTTTGATGATCGCAGTTGTTAGCTATCCCGATAGCGCAACATCAATGTCCAGCTTGTAGGTTTAAATTCCGTAGGTAATTTTTTTACGGTGACAAATGATGGGACATTTCATGGTGAGTGAATGACGGTGATAAATGATGATGGAATCACAAAGCATATTGCGGCATGTACTACTATTATAGTGTAGCGCTGAAAACATGTATTAAAGTGTAGCTGTTAAATAAATCGAAATATAATCACATTGAAATCAGATTAAAACATAAATGTTACATCAATCTGTAGGAAAATACACAATCTAAGTGTAGAGTTAAAAATATTAGACGGTGAACTTAATATGTCTGTATAATTAAACTTTTTTGTCAACAATCTATATAAAGTAGTTATAATAAGCTATACGTATGCCATAAAAACAACATATACTATAAAAACAGATACATAAATAATACATACATAACGTTTTTGCGTAATATAGAAATTTTGTTGAGTTTATTTTCTCTTCTCAAGTAATTAAAAAAAAACTCTTAAACAAAGTAAAACTGTTAAACAACTAAACTCTTTTCAACACTTACTCAAATAACAGTATGGCAAAACAGAAAATCTCAAAAACAGGTTTCTCCATTCCATGCACTGGTAAATGCAAGAAAATTTTCTACCAACCAGCCACGGATTTAAAAGAAGAAGAGTTTGTGGAATATTTGCGCAATATTAAAACAAACTAGATATGTGGACACTGTCAAAATAAAACTGATTACAATGGCTCAGATTCATATACGGATACCACATGGATTGAGAAAATAACTAGCCTTAAGGACTTAAATCGGAGAAGCCTAGGAACTAATAAAACGCAACACTACATACACCCTTGATGATGCAATGGAGATACTTGTAAATATTGAGAAAAACTATACTGATCTGCTAAAGAAATATATTGAACAATAAAAAGCCTATAAAAATTAGAAATACAAATATTAAACAGAAAATTGGAACACAAAGAGAATGATACTGAACGACAGAAATTAAACAATAATATTATCATAAGCAGAATTGCAGACATAACAAGTCAGAATGCACATAAAGTAGCACATAAGTTATTTAGGAATCTGCATGTTGAAGTTAGAAAGAAAATATTGAGGCATGTTATTTTGTAGGTAAGAAAACAAACTTAAAAGTGTTCTTCAAAAATCAAGAAACGAAGAAAAGTGTCACGCTAGCAAATAAAACAGTTCGCGACTTAAACAGCCAAAATTTAAGCCTAAATATAAACTCACAAATATAAATAACTCATAAACTAACTTACTCAAAAAACCAAGAATTATTTAAACTAACAAGAAAGTTTATAAAACGCATGAACTTTAAGTTTGCCTGGATCTCTGATGGCAAAATACTCCTCCCAAAAACTCAGGACAGCAAAGTTATCCATATATCTAGTGAAGACGATCTGACCAAGAACCAGGAAAATTAATTATGCTAATTATGCAAATATTTCCAAAAAAGTTCATTAAAGCAACTTATAAAACTATAATTCATCGAAATGTACAATCGATAAGCAATAATTTAAACGCCATTGAGTATATGCTGGAATAAAACTCTGATTGCAGGTGTTTGATGGTGACTGAACACTGGAAAAGCGAAAATGAACTACAAAAACATAACATACATAACTACAACCTGATAAGTTTTTGTAGGCAAAGTGAACAACATGGAGGCTCAGCAGTATATTTATAAGAAAGCATCTCATTTAAAAACAGAAACGATATAAACTCATTAGGTATACCATATGTTTTTGAGTGTTCAGCTACTGTCATCAAAGGCATTTTTTATTAGTAGTTATATACAGAACTCCTACGTCAAATTTCATGTTCCTTACTTAGCTTAATAAATTACTAAACGCCATATCAAGAGAAAAATGCCACTTCCTGATTGAGGGATTTTAATGCTGATTCTTTAGCAGATAAAAACTTCCCACACTACCAAAATCTACTAGAAATAAAGGTACTAATATGTTCATATGGATTTCGCATTGCGATTGAAACAAAAACCCGAGTAAACAAAATGAAAGATAGCTATTTAGACAACTTTATTACAAACCTTGAAAATTTCAAAACAGAGGTAATAGAGTACCATATTTCAGATCGTATGTGCCAAAAAATAAGCTGTGACATTTACTTAAACCAGAGCTATCTTATTAGTAAGAAAAGCATTAACATTCAAGAAAGGTAATTCAAGAAAGAAGAAAATATTAACAAATTACAAAATCTACCTAAGGAAACAAACTGGAGCCAAATATTCGAAGTACAAGAAAATGAACTAAATGCTTTTTGGATTCTGTTTAAGAATATTTTTTAAGAAGCGTTTAACTATGCGAGGACTATGATAAGGCTTAAACCCAAAAAATCTAACCAATATAAATTATGCCCAACATAATGACGATTCTATAAGATCTATAAAAAAATACTCGATTACTACCATGTGATTATACAATATGATATAAATTACCGAAAACAATGAAATCAAACAGAAACTACAAAAATGCAAAAAAATAGTTAGTCATTTCTTAAACACAATGGTAATAATTAATTTTTTTACAGGGTAAAGTAGCAAGAAGTGAACTGCCCGGACGTCCATTGGAATTGTTCATGTGTTCGGTATTAAAAAGACAAGGTTATGGTGAAGGTTTCCGTTGGCTAGCTCAGTATATTGACTGAAATTGCAATACACCCATGTATACTTTGTAAATTGACTTATTTAGTGAATCAATCGTTTAAATTGTATATTTCAGCAGCCAACAGTTTGTTTTTCAAAAATTTACAAAACAAGCTTGAAAAGTGTACTTTGAACAATTCCAAATTATTTATTGATAAAATTGTTAACCATCTTTTTAAGAATAAAAAATATCTCTTTGTGCGGACATGTCTACAAAAATAATGCTTAATTTGTTTTGTTATTTATCCTGATAACTTTTATAATAATAATTTATACAAACTAATATGTTGTGTATTATATTCTATTCTTAATGTCTTCCGTAATTCATTGTCTACCAATGTGAAGTTATACAACACTGCGCACTTGCTCCTTATTAGCGGAAAAATTATATCTGTTGATTAGTTGTAGGGAACAGTAAATTAGTTAACCACACAATATTTCCTAAAATCTATTTGGACGGAGATATTTCCTAAATCTACGAAAGTTGTTGCGTTGGCAGCTCACTAATGATATCGTAGGTTCGGCTAGACAAATAGTATGTACCTAAAATTTTCATAGAAAAACAAGTGGCAGAAAGAAAACAAAGGGTATGCTCTTTACACAAAAAGAATTGTATATATAATTATAAGGTAAATGAATGAAATTTGTTTACGACTTCTTAAAACACAGGTTCCAGGTCAACACACTGCTAGAATGGTAAATCTAAAGTAAAAAAGAAAAAATACAAGCCAATATTCTCTTTATTTCCACTACTACTAAGGGATTTTGGATGTCCTCGTATGCCACCCACGACGATGTCATTATACACTTGATATATTTCCATGTTTATTTTTTGGCCCGTCAAATATACGGGGAATAAAAAATTGGTCCGCCTAGGCAAAACTTTAGAAATCCCTGCTATAAAGCATTGTTAACTTTGCCTCATGGGGCTCTATGAAACGAGTATGTCGTATAAATGATTTTTTTGAGTTTCCAAGTTTCTTGAGATTTTATTTTCATTCATGACGTAAAATCAGTAAGGTCGCCGAAAGCCAGCTCGTGCCCCGGGTAAAGACTACTTCATGTCTAGTGTTCCACATCGCTGTTGAATCAGTTTATTTGCTTCACCTATTAGCTGAATTTTTTTACCCATATCGATAAAACAAGCAAGAAGTTGAAGGTTTTGACGTATTTCGTTAAATCAAGTACATACCTCCGATACTCTGAACTCAGGTTAAGTTTTCGTACATCACTGAATGTCTGAAAAACTCCCGGAAAATATCTGGCAATGGGTTTTACATTATCCACCCTAGCGGACTATCGTTTTTGTGACGTTGAATGTAAGTTATTAGATATATTTTTCTTAAAAATTGTCGAACGTTGTGGAGACGAACTGAACAAGTTTTATATATTTTTTTTGGATGGCTCCAAAGCATGTAATAACCGAAATGCAACTTTTAACTGATTGCTCACCGCAGCGATTCAGTGAATGATAAGCACAAGCAGAATATACAGCAAGACTATTCTTAGCTAGAATTATTGCTTAAAGGCACCTTTCATGTTACTGCCGTTATCATAGCTCCGTCCTCTACAGTCGTTGATTGGGATCCTATGCTCCTCTAGTTTATTCATGATCTGTTGTGCATTAGATTCTCCAGTTTTTTTTAGAACAGTCTGCAAAGCATAACAATCGTTCTTTTACTTCATATGATGCCTGGCTACCTTCAGAAAAAAGATGCCTAATAATGCCTGTTTGTTCTACGTGAGACGATTCAGGGGTGGCGTCTACTTTTATTGAGAAATACTTTGCTCTAAAATAGTTTTAACTATTTTTGTTGAACATAATTAGATTAGCTCATTTTGAGTTTCCCAGGACAAATAACGTACCTGCAATCTTGTTCCCTCTTCCCGCGATTGACGTACGATTTGAAGGTGATGATTCATAACTGGGTCGTAATTTTCAAAAAGTTCAACCAGGCCCAAAAGTTGCCATTGGAAGGATCACCAATTCTATTAGTCACCACGAAAAGCCAGACCCATTTCTGCCAAAAACAGAGTAACATGCAATATACATTTTAAAATTTCCTTCCGCTTACCGTGTCCATTTTTCAAAAAAATTCAGTAATAAGTCACTATGTTGCATCAGTTGTAATTTTTTTAGTTCCATCCTCCAGTGGATATAGCTTTTTGTGCTGCAGGGTTTTCATGCTCAGGTACTCTGTCGCGCAATTTTTTCCACCTCTTCGCAGCAGATTACCTACCGTCGGATGCAGAGAGGGATCTTGCGTCTTCGGGTAGAGAAAAAATAATTTGTACGCTAAACAGAAAAAAGCTTTTTTTACCCTACTCTACACTAGCTAATCCCTAGGTAAACACTCACCGTTTTTCTGTTTGTTCTGGAAGATAGTAATTGGAACTAAAGCTTCCTACTTTGTCGTCAGGGAAATTATTTGGTAACTTTAAATGCGGGTATTTTAAATCGATAGATATAACAAAATTACGCTCTTCCATGTCAAAGAATTTCTGTAATTCGGTTTCGGCAGTTGCATTATTCAATAAACTGGGTTGTTTTGATTGACATGTCGATGACCCTGTACTTGCAGAGCTTGCTCGATAATCATAGAAATTAACTAAATGCAGATCTTCCATTTCTCGGACTAAATCACTCACATTCAGGCATCGCAAGCACTGATTCAACTTCTTCACCAAAAATGTTCTGTGTGCTTATATCTTGTGACGATCCTGCTTCTGAATCAGATGACTTCTTGATAGGTTTGAGAAAATTTCCTAATGAAAGTTGGCCTTCTCTAGCCCCCTTTTCTGTTTCCTCTAAGTTTTTAGACATCTTCAGCTTGGACAATGGAATCATTGTAATAATTTCACTTGTGAACTTATAACAAATTTGCAAAGTAGAAATATTACTAACACGTGACAAATACTTGTTTCGCGTTCTCATCAGATCTGTGTGGTAATAATCTCATCTACTGATACATTGCAGTATAATAGCAATGAACTTATTAAACTTTTCGACTGCGACTTCCGTGTTCAGTCAAATTATCGCTAAATGTCTAATTTAGCGAATAGATGAGATTATTAACCGCACACGTCTGATGAGAACGCGAAACGTCGACACAAGTACTTGTCACGTGTTAGTAATATTTCTACTTAGTAATTCTGCTCTTTTGCATTTAGTAATGTATTCAGCACGCAAATGTAAAATTGCAAAAGACTACGAGCCACCTCGCAGCGTCCGTTTAGGGCCGTATGCTTACGAACCACCCGCCCCCCCCCCCCCCCCGTCCCGCCCCCCCCCCCCCCCCCCCCCCCCCCCCCCCCCCCCCCCCCAGCCCCCCCCCC